>OY776131.1:21453880-21736380 GCA_963675135.1 Galeopsis tetrahit
ATTTTGCCAAAAAAAGTATGAGAGAATTAACGGATCAAAATGACAAAATAAAAAGCTTATAAACGGATGAAAGAAATATTATGAAAGATAAAAAAAAATAAGGTTATTAATGATTTTTCAACTTTACGAGTAATATAAATGTTTTTTTAGTTTGAATTTTTTTTTTTTTTTTAAGTATAAATAAAGTGATGGTATTTGATGTACTACGTAATATTTGTTGAGATGATTTGAGGGAATAGTTAAAATTTTCGTTTAATATTTTAAGTATGATGATTAAATAATATATTAATTAAATGATCATTGACGAACTAATATAATTAAGGAAAGAAATGAAAATATATTTAAGGGTGGTGATAAACCTCCAGAATCTGGATATCCAGAATGTGGTTTTTTTTTGTAATTGTGATGTTTTGTGTCAATGAAAATATCCAATATACCTTCAAGCAAAAAAAGTGGAATTAGTAAATTTAATTTAAATTTAAAATGCCTTCTCTCTTCTCTCTTCTCTCTTCTCTCTTCTCTCTTCTCTCTTCTCTCTTCCATATTCCCAAATCCCAATACCTCGTAACAAACTTTTTCCACTTTCCCACTTTCGTATTCAATACTCTTCCCCATTAAAAAAAATTAATTAATAAAAAATTTAAAAATCAATCTCATAAAAAAAATGTCATAAATTAAAAACATAATAAATGTCACACATACTTAAAAAAACAAAAAAAAGACCACATATTAATAATTTTAATATATTATACTGTATGAGTTTTGAATAAGTACATGTGTAACCCCATTCAAATTTAATAAATTATAAAAAAATTAATTGATAAAAATTAATTAATAAAAAAGTTATTAGAATTTTTTTAATAAAAATATAAGAGCATGTCTCATATGTAATTCTCATATAAATTTAATAAATTATGAAAATATAATTTCACATAAGAATATGTTTTATATTAATTATTTGAATTAAAACAATAAAAATTAATGTCACAATTCAAATTTAATAAATTATAAAAAATTAATTTTACACGAGAATATATATGTCACATGTTATTTTAATTAAAATATTGAAAATTGATATCTTTAAATTTAATTAGTTACGAGAACTTAACACGTTAAAAATTAATTTCACATAAAAATATATATCATAATTTATTTTAAATAAAACTTTAAATTGAGTAATATGGTATTTTTCTATTTATTTTATATTATTAATTATTACAATATTTAGTAATATTGTATCACTTAATTGTTTTACAATTTTTGCAACTTATTTCATTATAAAAATATTGTATTAATTAATGTTGCATGCACCCACAATGTTTATTATTTTTTATTACATATTAAAAAATTAAAAATTTAATGAAAATTTATATTTTTATATTTAAAAATAATTATGTATTAGTAAGATTCGAATTATTCTTTGATTTTATACTTAAAAATAAAATTGTATTGATTATTTATATTTAGGTTTTATATTCGATCAAAAACTAAATCTAAAATTTATATTTTCAATACTTGTAAATTATACTACTATAATTTAAATTTGATTTTTTATATATTAGGACGTTTTATAATTAAATTTTAAATTACAAAAAAAATCACTCTTATGGGTTAGGGTCCAAGGTCTCGAATTTAGGGTTAAGAGTTCCTTACTCAATCACTGAATTTATTCATTAAGTAGTAACGAAATCAAGTTTTTTTTTTTTATAAAAAAAAAAATACCATTAATGCATTATGTATAATTATGACAAATTTTATTGTTTGATTTTAAAACTTAAAATTTTAAGGGTATAGGATTGAAGTTTTAGGGTCTAGGATTGAGGGTTTATGGTAGGGTTGGACATTCGGTCGGTTCGGTTCTGAGCTTTTTTCAACCGAATCGAAATAATCGAAATTTTAAAAATTGAAATCGAAATCGAATAGAAATTTGTTTGAATCGAATCGATTAAAAGTTCGGTTGGTTCGATTTAAACCGAAATTCTTGTATAAAATATTTTTTTTCAACAATTCTACATTTTTCAAGGATTTTTTACACTAAAATTCAAATTCAAATTATAAGTTCAAGAGTTCACAATCCAAACTAACAAGTTTCTCAAAGTTTAAAATTACAAACCACAAAAATATCACACAAAAAAATCACAAAAAAAATTAATGGTTTTGTTGCATTTTTCACAATTAAATTCATCTTCAAGGGAGATAATTATTTTTTAGTGGAACAAGAAGACGACAAATGTCGAATTGAAAAATTCAGATTGAAAATTAATAAAGTAACGTATTTCAAATAGAGTTTCTTTTTGTTAACGTATTGTTCCATATAATTTATTAATTAAATAAGTAATTTTTTAAATTTATATAAAGAAATTCGATTCGGTTCGGTTTATTCGGGTTTGGAAAATATAAACCGACCCGAACCGAACAACCGAATAAACCGAATCAAATAAATCGAAAATCGTCGGTTCGGTTCAGAAATTCAATTTTTTCTATTTTGTGCCCACCCTAGTTTAGGATATAGGGTTCAGGGTTAATGGTTTCTTATTCAAATTAATGAGCCTATTCATTTTTGCTATTCATCAAGCAGAGCAGGGGTGACAATAATAATCTCAATAAAAAAAAACTTTATTTCATCTATGCATGTTGTCACGGTTAGAGTTTCTTACTCGAATCAATAAATTTATTCATCAAGCCGTGGTAACATCGAGAATTTAAATTTTCACTACATTAAAAACTTTCTATACATTATTTAATTTTTTTTTATTACATTTAAGTGTTTACTGCTACTATTAAAGAGAATATTATTTAAATTTATTTTTATTTAGGGTAAAAATTAATAAAGTTATAATATTTTATGGTATGCCATTTCTTTATGAATTTTCATAATTTAAGTTTTGATGAGTATTATATATACAAATTAAATACAGTATATTTTATAAATTTATGCAAAATATATAATATAAAATACAATTTCATTTTAATTTTGAGTGGTGCAATATAGTTTATTGTTTATGATTTAGGGTATGATGGTTCAACATTGAGACTCACATGATAGTAACATACTTTTTTTTTTGTATATTTATTTATAATTTAAATAAAAGTTAGATAATTTAAATAATAGTTCGATGGTCCACTAGCAAATTGATACCCACAAGATATTGGCACTACTGTTTTTTTTTTTTTTTTTTTTTTTTCAAATCTAGTTATAACATAAATAATTTTTGGATAAACATTTTTTTTAAAGCAATACGACAAGTTTGTGGTTTATAATTTAGAGTTTAATTGTTCGATTAGTGTATCAAGTCTCGAAAAATAACACTATTTTTTCTGCATATCTAAAAAAAAAAAAGCATATTAATTGAGAGAAATTTCAATTTAATTAGAATGGTACATAGTGTTTGTGGTTTATAATTTTGAATCTGATAGTTCGATTCATGAAAATATACTCAAAAGATAGTAATTTTTTTTTACTACATAATGCCATCTAAGTAAAAATTAGTACACTAATATAATTATAATATATATTTAAAAAATATAAGATACATACCAAATATTTGTAATATATTATTATACTCCCTCCGTCCACCAAAAGTGTGCTCGTTTCTTTTTTTGGGTTTACAAAAAATATGCTTATTTCATTTAAATAATTCACTTTCGAATATTTTTTCTACTTTAATAGGAAGATTGAGTATCTACCATATAAATTCTTTACTCATTATCATAAATAGAGATGTTTATCCGGGTTGGGCTAATCGGGCCGGCCCGTTTAACCCTGAAAAATGTAGGGTTAAGGTTCATGAATCATAGGCCCGTTTAAATCCGGGCTTTTTTGACCCGGATCGGTTATCCCGCGGGCTAAACCGGGCTAGCCCGCAGGTCTACAGGGCCAGCCCGCTAGCCCGAATTGTTACCATATATATATATTTTTTAAATATATAACATGCAAATAAATTTTGGGTTATTTGGACCATAGCCATAACTATAATCATTAAGCAACCAATTACCATTCATCAGTCATTATTACTATTTTTTTATTAGATTATAATATTATTTAGGAGTTCTAGAATTGTGTTTAAATTATACTTTTATTTTCTCATTTAACGATCATCAACTAATTATATATTTTTCTATTTTATTTTCTTGTTGGACGTGTCAATTGGGACCTTTAATTTTAAAAATAAAAAAATTATTGTAGCCCGTTGGCTCGTTTAGCCCGTGGCCCGCTAGGGTTAGGGTTAGGTCCCAACAATTGTAGGACCGTTAAGTATGAACCGGATAAGGCCCTAACCCGTTTAGCCCGTAACCCTGTAGGGCTGGCCCTATAGGGCTAGGGCCAGCCCGATAGACATCTCTAATCATAAATATATTCTTTATAATTAAAATATATATAAAAAAAAGTGAGCACACTTTTGGTGGACAGGAGGAGTAATATATATTTCAATAAATACGATTTTGAAAATATAAATAAAAAATTTAACTTAAATAAAATCTAATAATTTTTAAAATAAAATCTGGAACCAATATCCATACTTTCACTTGAAATTGAAAAATGGAAGAACTAATCAATTTAATATGTATAAACAAAATTAATAATTACAAAAATATATTTATCTCTCTAAAAATATTGAAATTCGTGCGCATACTTTAAAAGTAAGAGAGAGAAAACAAGAAATAAGAAAATCTGATGTAATTATCGGCTAAACAAGTCATTTAATTAAGAGCAAATAGGTAATTACATAATTAATTTATAATTAATTAATTTAAAATTTAATTTCTGAATATCCAGAATCTGGATACATAGCATTACCGTATATTTAATTGATGAAATAAATTAACCAAATAATAGATTTGAGAGGAAGCATAAAGAAAACAGATATGTAATGAAGAAAAATCTGTGTTCGATCAGAAGAAAACTGATAGTAATTAATGTATTCCTGGGCTGTCGCGTAAATCAAATCAAATCAACTCAACTATTTTATAACACATAAAATGATGAAAAAATTAAATTTCTGCATATATACAGTCTCAAGAAGTGAAGCTGTACTATATATGAGAATGAGGCTAAGAATAAAAAGAGAGATGATGATGATGAAATCAGCAGAAATTGAATCGGTCAAAAAATAATCTCTGCAAATTAAGAGTACGATTTGTTAAAAAAATAAAACCTCTGCAAATAAAAGAAAAGAAGAAAGATCATGACATGAAAGAGGGATGATTCCCAAGCTTGGCGTGAGGAGCCTTCGTTGAAAGGGATGGAATGTGAAAAATATGGTAATGTTCATAAAAGTGGATGATACATTTTTCTCCAAAGAAAATGAGAAAGTGGGGGAAATGTGATTTTCAAGGAAGTGAGGTATTGAATCTATTGATAAGTGGTAACAGGGTACGGATAGTGTACACTCATCGATATACATTTTTTTATTAAAGAAAACTTACACTTTTTAATAATATTTTTAAATATATTAAAATACGCTTTATATTTATAATAAAATACACTTTTTACTAATATATACTTCTTTCGTTTCGGAGAAAGCTCCCCATGAGCTCCGGACACGGAGGTTAAGAAATATATTATAATAAGTAGATGTGATTGAGAGAGAGAATAATATAATGAAATGTGAGAGAGAATAGTTTGTCAAAAAAGGAATGGGGAACTTTTTATGAGACAGACTAAAATGGAAAGTCGGGTACCTTTCTCTGGAACGGAGGGAGTAAGTTACATTTTGAGATTATTAACTAATAAGGTCACTTCTATAGAGTTTTAAGCAAGTAAAAACTACAACTTTTAAAATTTAGGTCAAATTAGTGTCAAAAAAACCTTAAATGCCCATAATATTCATATACCCCTTAATTTATATATTTGAACATTTAATTCAAATTTTAAATTCATAATTACTTGCAGCAAATTAATTCTCAAATTATAGGGCACATTCAACAAATTATTGACCTTCCCAAAATCGATTTCTGAAACTTCATTTCAGCAAATCTCTCAATGCAAAAACCAAAATAGGAAGTTTCTGTCAATTTTGTTTAATTTTTCATATCACCAAATTCATCTCAGCAAACCATTAATCTATAAGTATCTACCACTTTAAAGTTCATCTTCTTTAATTGTTCTGAAGACCACAGTGCAAAATAGAGTCACTTCTACTATGGCGCTGTCGCCTCCAACTCTCCGGCGAAGACGGCCACCACCATCGCCATGGCCAAGCTGTTCGCCGTCGACGCCCCCACCATTGCCGTCCGCCTTGAACTCCATGCTCACCGCCCTTGAAGCTCCGTCGTCGATCTGCTATGGCGAAGATGAAGCTTTGTGGCCGCCGCCATGGCCGGGGAAGTCGTCGTGGCTTTGTCGTGTTTACAGGGGGTCGCCGGACGAAGATCTTCATCTTCATTTGTGCCGTTTGGGGAAACAGATTTTGCAGAGCCCCCCACCATGGCGAACAGATTTTGCAGAGCCCCCACCATGGCCGACGTCGTGAAGAAATTGCAGAGCCTTTGCCGTCTTGCAAGGTGTGGGCCACCGTCGAGACCACCTGGAAGAAGGCGAAGCCATGACCGAGTTTAGAGGAGAAAAAGTTGGAGGGTCCCGTTATTTCCGGCACGAGTCAAGGAAGCGGTGAGTACTTCTGCCGAGCTTTTGTTTGTATGTTCAGATGCACTTTTGTTTGCATGTTTTTATGCAAAATTGTTTACATGCACGTTAGTACATTCCTTTCTATACGTATGCATATTTGTCGTCATGTTTATATGCATTCCTTTATATGCATTTTGTCCTTCATATATTACCTGATGTATATGCATTTTCATACAAAAATTCAGTCCATTGTGCATATTATAATTCATAATTTATTTCATATATATATGCATTGTATGAGAACGAGTATTGCATACTGGACATCATGCTTACGTGTCCAATTTTTGCACCATCTTCGTCATGTTATAAACTCAAGAAATTTATGAGTCTTTTTGTGATTTAATTGTGTTATGACTCTTGTGTAATTTAATTTTGGATCATAAAATTCAGAATTATTAATTTAAATTCGCGTTGGATAGTTATTTAAATTAAGGAAGGTGATAGATTTGCCTTATTTTTAGAAATCTTTTAGGTACACAAAGTCAGCTAATTAATTCAAATTGTCTTATTTTTATGAATATTTGAATTAAGGAAGGTGATATATTTGCTTTTTTCGAGAATTAATTAATTTGAAATTATTTAAATGGGAAAAAGGGCAACTTTGTCGAGTTGAATAAGTACCTACGAATAAAATTCAGTTACATAAGTAGTTAAAAAAACAAATTCAAAATTTGTCAATGGTCACACTTAAACTTCAACCGAAACGTGTTGTTTGCATCCTTATTCGGGCCGACTTTAAAATTTTGGAAGTCCGAGATTTCACCACCGTTAGGGTGAATGACTTTGGCTTCATATTCACCATGGAAGAGTGAAGCTTCAAACAAGCCATTAGAATCCGCAGTTCCATTTGAATCACCCACGTCTATTAATTCATATTTGAATTTATCGACAACGTCTCCCGTCGCTAAGTTTTTGAAATCGTTGTCCGTCAAACACATCTTATAGCACCCTTCTTTGGCCCACCCTGACCAAATAATTATGCCCTGAACCGCCGCGTGTGAATAAACCTCACGAAGAATTTGATCCAAGAAAATTGCCTACAAAAATAATAGCATTTCGTAAGAATGTAATCCCTCCGTCCCGTGATTATTTGCACACTGTTAATATGGAAATACTCAATAAAATTAATACCCTCCCAATATCATTTTATTTTCAAAATTGTCACTCATTTTTTACCTATATCTTACTTTACACCTCATCAAATCATTCAAAATACCCCTCATTTATTTTACATTACCAATCACCAAATCCATTTTTTTTTAAAAGTGTGTCGGTCAAATCTTGCAAAAAAAAAAAAAAAAAAAAAAAAAATCGGACAGAGAGAGTAACTGCAAATTTTTTTTTTTAATATGAAAATTATTATGAAACGAAAAGTTTTTCGAATAAATTTACCTGGTTGTTTCTGGTATAAACATCCAATTCAGTAATCCAAATGGGAAGTTTGGCGGAAGCAAGGGTATCAATAGCAGATCTTATATACGGCAAAATTGGAGTATTAAAATGACCTTCAAGCCCAATACCCAAAGGACCATTATACCCTTCCCCCCTCAATTGCGCTATCTTGTGCAAATACCTCGAAGGCGATGCGGCGAGGTCTTTGGTATGTTCAATGGTGTTGTAATCGTTCAAAAATGGTATTGTTCTCCCGTCGATCTTGTTCGCTAATTTGTAATAAATCGACGAGGCATTCTCGCCAAGCTTGCTCTCCATGAAAGAGAAATGCAAATTCTCGTTCACTACATCCCAGTGAAACAGCTGCCCTTTGTATCTACTCATCACTGACGTTATCCTTTTATACGCAGATGCACGCAAGTCGTTCGACGAAAGTCCTTCGACCCAAGATTGTTGGTAATGCGGATCGTCCCAGAAAACATTGTGCCCACGAATCGCGATACCATGGGATTTTGCGAAATTGATCAAGGCGTCGGAAACAGAGTAGTCTTCGGAGCCATGAGCTACTTCGGTGGAGTACCTGTTTAATTTGATTCGTTGTTTTGATGATTGTTCTATTAATTTTAATTTAATTAAGGGTTAGGGTTTGTTGTTACCATTTCAATTCGTTTTCGAATACGGTGTATTTGAATCTTGATACGAACCATTTCTGGTACGCGATGTTATTGAGGATATTTTCGTTGATCGCGCAGCCGAATGGGAAGTCCGGCCGCCGTTGTTTTATGGAAACGGTGGCCTTTGGTATGGGTTGGCCGCCTTGATCCACCAATTGTAGTTTTACTTTACTCTTACGCCACTGTAAATACAATTATTATTTTTTTTTTTTTTAGAGACAATGTTACTCGTCTAAAAATTTAATTGGGAAAAATTTAATTGGAAAGGGAGTACACCTTTTCAATGCTCTCAACTTGGTGGGATTTCCACTCTTGTTGAGTAAATGGTTGCAATGAAATGCTATCTGCCCAAATATCTACCGTTGTATAGTTGCTCTGAAAAAAAAAATATTGTAACAATATTAATTTGAGAAATTGTATCGATGGTACTATTAAAATAATGTTGATTAAAATGAACCTTAAAATAGAGATTTGCAGGACCAGAAACATCAACAACCAAGCCACCTTTTAACATGGACCAACAACCTTTTTGTGCAGCAACCCAACCAATCGGTATATAGCTTGTGTTCGTCTTGAAAACTGCTAATATATCAGCGTTTCCACTACTCACTTGTAACCATGCTGCAAGAAGAAAAATCTATATATAACATACTAATAAATATGCAATAAATTCAAAGTTTACATTTTCATTGTTTGAATTGAGTTTCATTATGTTAGACGTGAGATCCTACGTTCAGGTCAAGTCTCTTGTTCAAGTTCAACTTTAAAATTTTAATTTCATCATACACTTTTACCCAATTAATTTGATATAAAACTACATTCGAAATTTTGAATCTCAAAACAAACACACACATAATTACTATCTGTCAGAATTTTGAAATACTAGATTTTCCAATTCGAATTTTCACCATTTTACATAATTTCAAATCAAACATCGATGTAGGATTTCATGGTTAAGATGCATTTTAGACTTATGGAACTTATTTTATCAAGCCAAAGAAAAAATTACGATAATACTTTTTAGATGTGAAGTACTAAGATTTTAAAACTGCAAAAGTTGTTGTATTTAACCTTATATCTACCATCTAGATTATTGATACATATAAAATAAATAAATGTATGTTCGGAAAAAATAATTACCTGAAAAAGTGTACAGTTTTTCCTTCTCTAAATTAATTGTTTGAGAAAAACTATCGAATGATGCGTTTCTGTTAGAAACAACAATATACTTGTTTCCATCGTGTGATTCTGCATGTTTTATTGTTACATTTCCCATCACTGTCCATCCCTTCAATCCTTCATTTATCTCTGGATTCACCACTATTCCTCCATTATACTGAGGACTCAGAGGCTTTGACAAACACTAAATTTTTTAAGATAAATGAGTAATCAGACATAAGGAAAAAGCTTAATCAAAGTCAATTAAAACATCTGAATCAAATTATAGATATCTTAATATATTTTACGGGTTTTACTGTAATCACTACAAAAAAAGAGGTTTTTAGTATCGGAAAATTTGTATCGGTTACATTTTCAGATACTAAATCTAACCATTTGGTATCAACTAAAAATTTTATGATACTACCTTCATCCTTGGTATCAAAAAAATATTTATTGATACTATTAAATTTATAGCATCCGTTATTTAGTGATACTAATATTGTTTTTGCATCATAAATTTATTTATTGATACTATTTAATTTTAGGATCAAATAATTTTTTGATACTACTTATCATTGGTATCAAAAATTTAAAATCCGATACCATTAACTTTATAACATCCATCACTTTATCGATACTATTACTATTTTTGTATTAGTAATGTATTTATTGATACTATTTATTTTTTGTATCAAATAATATTTTTGATACTACTAATCATTAGTATCGAAAACTTTATTTTCAATACTATTATTTTTATTTTAGTATTAGTATTTTTTTTATTGACACCACTTATTTTTTATATCAAATAAATTTAGTGATACTACTTATCATTGGTATCGGAAATTAAAGTTGTGATACTATTAATTTTATCTTTAGTATTAGTAATATTCTTATGGATACCAACTATTCTTTTGTATCAAAATTTTTTTTTGATACTATTTATAATTAGTATCAAAAATTAAATTTCTGATATTATTAATTTTATTTTTAGTATTAGTAAGTTTCTTATGGATACCAACTATTCTTTTGCATCAATTTTTTTTTTTGATACTACTTATTATTAGTATCGGAAATTGAATTTTCGATACTATTAATTTTATTTTTAGGATTAGTAATTTTCTTATTGATACCACTTATTTTTTTTGTATCAATTAATTATTTTGACACTACTTATTATTGGTATCGGAAGTTAAATTTTCGATACTATTAATTTTATTTTTAGTATTAGTAATTTTCTTCTGGATACCAACTATTCTTTTGCATCAATTTTTTTTTTTGATACTACTTATTATTAGTATTGTAAATTAATTTTTTGATACTATTAGTTTTATTTTTAGTATTAATAATTTTTTTTGATGGTTAGTATGTAATGTCAAAAAAAAAAAAATTTCGATACCAATTGCACTGGACCTTAAAAAAAAGGTTTTATGGTGTCTCTTTCTAAAACCATAAACAATTCGCCATTTATAAACAATTCGCCATTTATAAACAATTCCCCTCCCACCGTAGATTCGCCAATTCGTAGGTTTTGCAAGTAATATCAATAAGCAGAAGGTAATTTCAAGGATGAAGGTTTCTTAGGTTTCAAGGATGAAGATCATATCAATATGCAGAAGCCATTAATTAGGATGAGGATCCTTTAACCTCGTTCCCTTCACACATTTCATCAAGAGAAGCAATTTTAATTTCACCGAGAGTAGACAATTTTGCTCCCTCCATATTTCATCAAGCAGCTCCCCAAATCTAATCAAATTAACAGAGTTTAGGTTCAGGTAAGCAATCTTCCCCTCTTTCTTAAATTTTTCGAAAATGGTAAACGTAATTGATTTGGTGGGGTTGCTAATATCACATGTTTGATGAAATTTGATGACTCCATATCCTATGGAATTACATTGTCTTTAATCCTAATTTCTGCAATTTACATGTTTGATGAAATTCCTGAACGAAAAAAATAATAAACGTGGTTTTTACACTTTCAGTGGCACTCAGAGCTGTGAGTATCTTCTGCCTATTCGCGATTCTCTTGTTTGGGGTTTGTTCGTTTGCTCCTCCTTCGTGCTGTTCAGGTTCTTCCTTTGTTTTGGTTTGTTAGTTCTTTTCCTTTTTTCTATTTCTGCAGTGGTGCATTGAGCATGAGTAATCTGGATAACTATATATTAGAAAAACCTTTAATAATCTGTCAACTGTAGCTATTTCTCATAATCAACCATAATATTTAACACAGCACAATTAGACTCCTACAACAGACGAGAGATAAACCCAACAGTATTAACTTTCATGACGGACAAGCTGTACATCATTTACATGAAAAAAAAAATAGCAATCTATAAACTAATTAGTAGCCTTACATGAAGCCTTATTATGCCCAGGTTCCTTACATTTTAAACAAGTCACTGTCCTCTTGTCTGGATCCTCTGTTTTCATCTGCTCAATAATAAACAAGGTTAATCTTGATATTATGTGGGATATATTGACCACTTTTTATTGGTGTTGTCTTGTCCTTTTTTTCTCTGTTTTTTCTGCTCTCTTTTTGCTGATTTCTGCTGGTTTTTTCTTGTGTTCTTTATTGTTTCACTGCTGGTTTTTTGACCATCTTTCTGTGTGTTAATTGATTTAAGGAGATGCTTACTTGATTGCTAGAGTATTAAATTGAATTAGGATGGTATGTGTGACAGATTCAAGTACATTGTAATTAATGTAGGGAATTGAACATGGAATCTGGAAAAAAATGGGTTTTTATGCCGAGAAACAGCAATGAATATATGGAAGGAGTCAAAAACTTTATAAAGGAATCAATATGCTCGTTATCTTTAAATGGAAAAATTAAATGCCCATGTAAGAAATGTGGTCTCACTGTATATCTTGATCCCGAGGAAGTTCACGACCACTTACAGTGGATAGGTTTCGATAAGAATTATGCTAGAAGTAAATGGGTTTTTCACGGAGAGGGGTTATCACCATCTACTTTATCAAATGATGAAACCTTTGTTTATGAGGATAATAATGAGGAGACTGATGAAATACATGAACTCTTACATGATGCATTTGGTGTGTCAAATTTTGATGCTAGTACAAGTAAGTCTCCACAAAATGATAAGAGCGAGATGGATTCAGAAGCTGAAATGTATCACAAGCTAATGGATGATTCTACAACAGAAGTATATCCCGGTTGTCAGAAATTTACGACTTTGTCATGTATAATCCGTCTTTATCATATGAAATGCATGCATCGTTGGAGTGATACTTCCTTAAACGATTTATTACAATTTTTGATTGAGCTTCTTCCTGAGGGTGCAAAACTCCCTAACAATATTTACCATATGAAGAAAACCATAAATCATGTAGGACTTGAATATACAAAAATCGATGCATGTCCGAATGATTGCATGTTGTATTGGAAAGAAAAGGATAAAGATGAGAATTGCACTGTATGTCATACTTCAAGATGGAAGAATCCAGTGGTTGGAAAGAAGAGTGGACCAGCTAAGATCTTACGCCATTTCCCTTTAATACCGCGTTTAAAAAGACTTTTCATGTCATCAAAAACATCGCATTCGATGAGGTGGCATGAAAAGGGACGTAGTAGTGATGGGAAATTAAGGCATCCTGTTGATTCTCTTGCTTGGAAGAATTTTGATAGCAAATATCCCGAGTTTGCTAAAGATGCTCGAAATGTCAGGCTTGGTTTAGCAAGTGATGGATTCAACCCTTTCGGTACAATGAGCACCTCTCATAGTACATGGCCAGTTGTGTTATTAGTTTACAATTTGCCACCATGGTTATGTATGAAAGATTCACATTTCCTTATGTCACTTCTTATTTCTGGTCCGAAAGCTCCAGGTAATGACATTGATGTTTACTTGCAACCGTTAATTGAGGAATTGAAAGAATTGTGGCATAATGGCGTAGAGACATTCGATGCTTGTAGTAATGATACATTTGTGTTGCATGCTGCATTAATGTGGACAATAAATGATTTTCCTGCTTATGGTAACTTATCAGGATGGACAACCAAAGGTAAGTATGCATGTCCTCATTGCAATATTGACACCACTTCTCGTTACTTGAAAAGAAGTAGAAAAATGTGCTACATGGGGCATCGCCGTTTCTTGGACTTGAATCATCCTTTTCGAAAAAACAAGGTTGCTTTTGATGGTACACTAGAAAAGAGACCACCACCAAAGGTGTATTCCGGTATCGATTTGTTCAGTCAAGCGTCACGAGTAAAAATTGCATTTGGAAAGATGAAAAAACAATTAGGAGGGAGGAAGAGAAAGGCAAGAGGTGAGAGTAGAAAACAAAAAGGAATCCCATGTCATGGTTGGAAAAAAGAAGGTATATTCTTTTCTTTACCGTATTGGAAAAATCATTTGCTAAGACATAATTTGGATGTAATGCATGTCGAAAAGAATGTATGTGATAACTTAGTTGGGACTTTACTGGATATTGAAGGGAAAAGCAAAGATTCTCTTAATGCACGCTTTGACCTTGTGGATATGAATATTAGACCTCATCTTCATCCTATTGATGCTGGTGAAAAGTTCATAATACCACCAGCTCCATTCTCTCTTGATGAAAAGGCTAAGGCTACCTTTTGCAAGGTGTTATCTTCCGTGAGAGTTCCAGGTGGGTATGCTTCTAATGTTTCACGTTGTGTTGATGTTGGAGCTAAAAAGATTTTTGGATTGAAAAGTCATGATTGTCACATTATAATGCAACAATTGCTGCCTTTAGCAATACGAAAATCACTATCTAGAGAAACAAGTGTTGTACTTATTGAGTTCAGCAATTTTTTTAAGGAGTTATGTTCCAAAGATGCTACATTTGAGGATTTCGAGAGATTGGAATCTCGAGTTACATTCACACTATGTCGCTTAGAAAGGATTTTCCTCCCTGCTTTTTTTGACGTCATGGTTCATTTGGTTATCCATTTGGCATATGAAGCTGCAATTGCCGGCCCAGTTCAATATCGATGGATGTATCCGATTGAGAGGTATGTTATGATTTCAAATTATTTTAGCCCAAGTAATTACATTTAAAAGTATTTAACTTTCATGTTTTAACCATTTAGGTATTTGTCAAGACTGAAAAGTTTTGTGCGAAATAAAGCACAACCCGAAGGCTCAATAGCTGAGGCTTACATTGCTGATGAGTGCATGAATTTTTGTGCAAGATATTTGGAAGGAGTTGAGTCTAGAGAAGATAGATCAAATAGGAGCTATGATGGTGGTGGTGATGAAATTCACAAAGGATTATCCATTTTCTCAAGGTTTGGTCGCGTTTTAAAGAGTGAAGAAGTTATTTATTTGGATCACCATCAGTGGATTCAAGCACACGAGTATGTCTTATTCAATTGTGACCAAGTGACAGAATATATAGAGTAAGCATCATTTTTTAGTGACTTACATTTGAATATATAGAAGCTGTAGTATTTTTTAACGAGTATGTTCTAATACAGAGAACATAAGAGGTTGCTTTGCCTAGAACATCCACATATTCACAATGTAGAACTTGAAAAGCTTCATAAAGATTCTTTTTTGAAATGGTGGCAGATTAATGTAAGTGAAGAGTTTCAATTAAGAAGCTTACTTTCTTCATTTCTAAGTTTTATATGTATTTATTTTGTTACATTAATAATGTTTTTACCTATATTAGGCTGGAGAACTCTATCGTGGGGATGACCAACAAATTAAGGAGGATCTGTATTGGCTAAGTAAAGGTCCTAGTAGCTTGGCTAAAAGGGTAAAAAAGTATAGTTATAATGGATTCAAATTTCGAACAAAAGATGCTGAGTTGCATTCTCAAACTCAGAATAGTGGTGTAGCTGTTGATTCAGAAGTGGGTGTGATATACTATGGTGTTCTTAGAGAAATTATTGTGTTGGACTATTACGAAGGAAGAAAAGTTGTTCTCTTTAAGTGTGATTGGGTGGATATGACAAGAGGCATTAAAGAAGATTTGTTAGGTTTCACACTTGTTAATTTCAAGCATCTATGGAAGACGACTGAGCCATATGTCTTGGCATCTCAAGCTTTTCAAGTTTTTTATACACCAGATCCTGTGGAAACAGATTGGAGTGTCGTGACAAGAATAAAGCCTAGAGATGCATATGCTATGTGCAGTGAAGATCTTTCTGTGGAGACAGATACTCAGTTACATGCTCCCGATGTTTTAGAAAATATCATCATTGACACTGATAAAACTTATGCATGTGACAATGATAACAATGACAACATGGATGTTGAAAGTGACACTAGTGATTCTGATGGGGAAAATAGTTCAGAATTCGAAAGTGATGAAGACGACTTTGAATAATGGTGGATTTCTCAATCAGGTTTTGTTCTGAGTTCCTCTTTTAAATACCTCACTAGATAAATGTTGTTGATAAAGAAAACAGGTTTAATTTGTTCTGAGTTCCTCTTTTAGTAAAAATGAGCTAGTATTATTCTTTTTACTGCTTCTTTCTGTTTTAATTTCCTGACAAACTAATTTGTATCGACTTTGAATAATGGTGGCCGTGAGACTAGCAGCATTTGACTGCACACAGGCAGCAGTTCTGTTGCATCCAGGTGTAATTACAGAAGAACAAATAAATGGTACTAAAATGCTCATTAGCTGCAGTGACAACTTCATTATTGATGATCATATGATCAAGACTTGAGATAAACTGCTTCACTTCTGATGGTGACAACCCCATCATGCTTGCATTTGTAGATCATATCTTCGTATGATGATTTTACAATTTTAGATACTACTGCCTTAACTTGTGCTGTTGTGTCTGCATATGCCAAAAGATTTGATAGTATTGAGGTTTACGTTAGTCCCTCGTTTTCAACGTCGTTTAATGATTCAGCTGACTATAAGTGCGCATTCGACCCGCTCCCCACGCACGCAACCAACACGTCCATTTTACATTGTTCATCATTTTTTTTATCCTTAATCTTATTTTTAAAATAATTATCGGTTGAGCTACTTTTACCATATTTTTTCTAAACTAATCTTAAATAAATTTCTAAAAATTATCATTTTAAATAGAAATATATTTTAAATAGTAAATGTGTCAAAAAAATGTTTCTTAAATACTCCATAAAAAAAGCACACACATTGTAAAACACAGGCAGAGTTGGTACCTACTTTCCATAAATTGGGCTTCATTTTGGTTAGTAATTATAAGTACACGTCTCTCATCTCATTAAGGTACTTGCTGTTAAATTGAGGCCCAACTTAAGGCCCATTAAATTCTGGAGTATATATTTATTCAAGATAGTTCCGTCAAAAAAATAGTTCATCTTAATAGGTGCTTACTTGTTCAGCCCATTAACTTCTAGTATATATTTATTCAAGCCCAATGAAAAAATCAAATGCCCCATATTCGAGAACGAGAACGATGACTGAATTCGCACGACCTCCGTGTGCCTCCACTGAATCCAACTCATCGCGTTCGTAGCTCCTTCACTGATCGTGTTCGTCGATCCTCCACTGATTGCGTTCACTGATATTGTTCCATCTGTGAGAGAAGAACAAGAGAGGGAGAGAGATATCGCCCGCCTCCACTGATATTGTTCCATCTGTGAGAGGGAGAACGAGAGAGAGGATTCAAGGTAAAATGAATAAATCAAGGCATGAATTGAGGCTATTTAATTTTCTAAAGCTTGAAGTAAGGCAGAAGCAAGTCGAAACGGTCTCAAATTTGATGACTATTTGATTAATGCGAGTAATTATATATTTGATTTCAAGTAGTTATGTCTAATTTCATTGACGTATGCTAATGTCGATCCTTAGGAGTCTGTGTGTTTTCCTAGTATGATTCAATGTTAAGTTTATTTAAGAGTGTGGAGATAGGTTTGTAGTTATTGCAATTTTTAGTTTCGACTGTCCAGTAGTCATTTTAGTAGACATCATCGTTATATGATATAAGTTTAATTGGTGTTTTTTTAGGATAAGATATGAGTTTAATTGGTGTTATATGATATAGTTAGCAATTTGAATTGGGAGAATTGTTAAGACTGGTATTAATTTTTACAACAATCAGCCGCAAGTACAGTTCAGGACACTTATCAAACATCATATGTGCTTCACCATTCAGATTGTATGAATCATATCGGCTACTGTGTTTGTTTTACCGTGACATAAATTACCTCATTAATTTTAGGGACAGGGGTAGAGAGAGATCTGTGTTTCCAGTCACTCACATTGCTGCATTTGTTTTGTATCAAACATTCTTTCATCCCGGCTGAGCGAGGTAATGAGCTTCAATAACTTGTAAAGTCAAAATCAATTTTCAGTTCCTATTCTATGTAAGATAAAACTAAATAATTAATTAGTTATTAAATTAATTAGTTCGTTAAGCATTCTACAAGGGGAGCCTAAAGGAGAACGATCACTTGAATGTCAGTTGGAGTTTTTGATATAAGTGTCAGTTGTGAGTGTGGTTTTATCTTATGTAATTCTTGTTTTGTCAAATGTGTTTGCCCATATTTGTGAGTACAACTATATACTTGAACTTGATTTGCATGTAGGATACAATGATCAAAGGTATGAATGGTGTCCAATGTAAGAGCATTGATGTGCTAAATCCTTCTAAGAGGTTTAAAAAAGGAGAGCAAATGCTGCCGACTAAAAGTATTGCAACTAACACGACTATCGAATCTACTACTACTGCAACAACAAGTACTGCAACTAGTAGTAGAAGTGCTGCACCTATTGGTAGAGTAGCTAATAACCCCTTTTTTTTTTAACTAATTAACATATTTTTTTTCAACAATTGTAGAAGTATTTATTAGTGTTCATGGTGCAGAGAATGAGGCTGTTAAAAAGTACGCTGCTAGAGGACCGAACAAGTGTGCTAACTTACAAGGTGACACTATGGCAATAGTGAAGGTAAATGTTCATGGACAACCAAAATGTAGAAATGGGAGAAAGTTATCATCTTACCTTGGCTTGCTTGCAAGAGATTCAAAATTGATACCATTTGATTTAGAAGATTGGAGAAAGTTCTTGGATGAGCAAACGAAAGAAACTCTTTGGAAGATCATTTTGGTATTATCTCTAAAACCTTACGTATTCATAAGAGTGTTTACTTTTAAAATTTTATTTTGTTTTGTGTATGCATCACTCGGATCACTGGGTATCAATCATAACTATTTGAAACAGATTTACATATTTGTTGTGTATATGCTCTTGCAAATTTTGTATCTTCTTATGTAGCTACTGTGTAGTCTTGCAAATTTTGTTTATCACTTATCTGTCTCGCAAATCTACAGTCTTGCAAATTTTGTTTATCACTTATTTGTTTAACAAATCTATAGTCTTGCAAATTTTGGCTGATCTAATCATCTTTAGATTTGTGAAACACAATGAAATATAACCTGTCTATTTATATAAGTTTGCTTTGTGTTACTGCAATATTTAGAGACTTCAAAATCTGAATGTTAAGTTGGTGGTCTTCCTTAGGTGGCCTATTTTGTGGTATAAAATTAATGAATTGTTAAGATAGTGACATAGTGTATTTGCTGGTGATAATTCTGGTTTCCACACATATATGGTACCTCTTTTTTCAATAACTATGTATTGATATTGTTTAATTAGGTCCTTTGGTTGTGGCTACTGGAATTGAATCTTTTAACATTATGTGCCGGCTGATTTTCTTATGATGGATGATTTTAGGCTTACTTGTAGATAAATAACAACCTTTTCTACCTTTTATCTTTCCTAAATAACTAAATAAGTTTCTGAAACTGTGATTTAAAAGTACTCAAGTTTACTGTTTTCGCATGTTAATTATTTGAAGACTAGGTTCACATTTGAAGGCCCAACTTCCCCAAAGGAATGGGCAATGGATAAGTTAGATCATTGCTTAAGATCATGGAGAGTAAAACTTAAGGAAAAACACTATAAAATACCAAAGAAAGCAAGTGCAACACTTGAAATGCTATTAAAGCAGTCAGATCGTAGGGTGGACCCTGATCAATGGGAAAAGATGGTTCATTATTGGGAATCACCAGAAGGACAGGTATATAATTAGTATTATTATGCTCAATATTGTTTATATTTATAATATTAACATATCATTTGTTGGATATATGACAATGTAGGCCTGTAGTGAGAGAAATGCAAAGAACCGTAACAGCTCTCTTATGACTCACCATTTGGGCACAAAGAGTTTTGCTCGCCTTAGAGAAGAAAAAGTAAGACCATGTCATTCTTCAAATTAAAATTATATTTCCCTAAATTATTACTTATGCTTGAATATTTTGTTCATGATAGACAAACAATGGAGTGGAGTTTGATAATTTAGGGCTGTTTATGATTGCTTATGGACAACCGACAAGGAAACCCATTGATCCACAGTCTTCCAAACTAATTGTATGTATGAGTAAATAGCTTTTGTTTAATTGTTTTACTTGATTTTGAATGATTATATTGACAATAATTGATTTGTAATGATGTGAGAAATGTATTTCATAGGCTGAAATTGAGGATGAGTTATTGAACCTTCCACTAGATTGTGATGTTGCTATTGAACGGGAAAGGATCTTTCATCAATCAATTGGAGATGATAAGTGTGGATACAAAAGAACTTATGGAATCGGAGTAAAGAATCAGACTGCTGGAACTTCAAAACAAAGAGCTACTGAAGCATTATTGATGGTTGAGGCTGAAAGACAAAAAAGAAAAGATCTAGAAGAAGAGATTGCAATAGAGAAACAAAAGCGAATAGAATTAGAAAATGAGGTAGCCCTCCAAGAAGGGAAGAGAAAGGAATTAGAAGAAGCAATGGAAGAAAAGAGAAGGGAACTAGAAGAGATAATGGAAGGTGAAAAAATGAAGAGAGAAACTCTAGAGGAACAAGTTCACAAGTTGACAAATATTGTTCTCCAAATCCAAGCTGGTGGCAATTGGTAAAGTGACATTGTTGAAAGTGTTTGCAAACGTGTCTCATACTTGTGGTTCCGTTTTCAGGTATGACATTTTTCTTCGACATATTTCTTGAAGTATTATATGCTTAATACTTGTGGAGATTTTTTCATTACTTTACTTTAAGCTGATATAATTAGACTGTTTGAATTTCATTTATATAATTAGACTTGTGAGAGTATTTTGTTTGCGATGGAAATGGGAATAAATCTCTGTGGTTTTGATTTGGTGGCGTTGAGAGGATTTATTTATACTGTAATTATTCTGAATTTCGTGTTTTGTTGTCAGCTCTTCCTCCTTCAACCGCTCGTTGCTGCTACAGGTAGTGTTCATTCTTCAATTTCTTCTTCTGTTTCATTCGTCGATCGAATAGACCAAATTGTTGTGAATGTGATCCGTTTTTAATTGTGTTCCATGTGGTGTTTTTGCTTGCTTTCTACTGGGGGAAATGAAGATTTTTAGCTGATAGAGCAGTTATAGGTTTAAAGTAATTGCAGTAGGCAACTTATCTATCTTCGTAATGGTATAAAGTGATACTTTAAGTGACGTGCATATATTTGGCATTTTGAAATTGCTGCTTTTGATTGTATTTTATACTCCGTACAATAGATGGGCGATTGATTGCAATGATTTAAAATAAGAAAAAAAAACTCTGTTTATTTGATTATGAATACTAGAAACCAGTAGTGTTCTAATTTAGTTAGATGAAAATGCTGCATTTTCAGTATTATAGTTTTGGTGAAGGTTCTTGGACATGCTTCTATGCTTGATGTGTGGCCTCTGAAGTTAATAGAGCGACCAATTATAAAGCATTGATTATAGAGTGAAACATTGAGTTTCTTACTAAAATGGATAGTGTTTTGGTTGCTGCAAAAAAAAAGAGTATTTTGTTTGCGATCAGCCTCATCCAAATACATATATGAATTTGTGCTTTAATATTTGATCATTTGTGAAAAATATATGATAGATCTGAAAGTGGCTCAATTGCAGGAGATTATGGCAACTGCAAGGCTTTCCACAATTTGCATGTTCGGAAATGCTCCACAAACCAACCTTATATACTAGTTCTTGAAAAGCACTTCACGTTAGATATTTTGTAATGGAGCTTATATACTAGTATTTGTATATGAAACTAATATACTTGTGATTCATGGTTGATAAACGTTATTTTGATATTTGAATTAGTAATATGGAGGGCAAATAAAGCTAGATTTGAATCATATTGAATATTAGCATTTTATGCGTGTAATAAAGCTAGTGTGATTTTTTCTATTCGAAAATTAATATTAATTTTTTTTACAATATCATATAATTATCCGATGTTAAATGCATGTTTTGATACTAAAGAATTCAATCTTTTAGTATCAGAAAATATTTATTGATATAGTTAAAATTAATTGATATTAAAAATACAATGTAGTATCAAAAAAAATTGATACCATTATTCGATATTATTTGATACTAAATATTTTTCTGACACTAAAGGTTATATTTTTTAGTATCAAAAAATATTTATTGATACTATATATTTAGTGTCGTAAAAAATAATTGATACTAAAAATACAATGTGGTATCAAAAAAAGTTGATACCATTATTCGATACTAAATATTTTTCTGATACTAAAGGTTAAATTCTTTTAGTATCAGAAAATATTTATAGATACTATATATTTTGTATCGTTAAAAAAAATTGATACTAAAAATACAATGTAGTATCAAAAAAAATTGATACCATTATCCGATACTAAATATTATTTTGATACTAAAGGGTTCAATCATTTTGTATCAAAAAATATTTATTGATACTATATGTTTAGTATCGATAAAAGTTTACGATACTATAAATGCATTGTTGTATCAAAACAAATTGATACAATAATCTGATACTAAATACAATTCTGATACTAAAGAGTTCAATCCTTTAGTATCAGAAAATATTTATTGATACTATACATTTCTGATACTAAAGGGTTACCCTTTAGTATCAGACTTTTTTTTCTGATACTCAGTCTTTAGGATCGGGTGTATAGGTATCGGAAGTTGCATCGAAAATAAATTTGATACCAATACCCTTTGGTATCAAATATTTCATTTTTAGTATCAAAAAAAATTCGATGCTAAAAACCTCTTTTTTTGTAGTGAATAAAACTCACCTCATGTGTGAATGAATAATCATAAGGCACGGCATACACTTGTTCAAAACCTGTTCAGAAGACAAATTAAATTGTTGGAGAAAAATAAAAATAAAACATTGTGCAATGATTCTTTGTATAATTATGAAATATAACTTCAAAAATGTTTTATAAAAGACATATAAAGATAAGTTAGTACCAAACAAAAAGAATGATCAGAAATAAAATGATGAACAAAAAATAATTGTTTAACATTGCTGCCATTTTTATTTTATTTTTAATCTTATTATACTATGAATGGAGAAAGAGTTTATATAGGTTTTTACATAAGTGAAAATGGCTACAGTTATTTAATCTTAGGTGATTAATAATTAAGGTTTTTAATGCTGGGGAACTTAATTAAAGGCGTTATATGTATGGTAAATTTGGAGCCATTTGACATTTAATTATGTATAAAGGATTTAACATTCAGGGGAATAAAAGATATTAAGTAAAATACTATTCTTTTTGTTCCGATTAAAATTATACACTATATTTTGTCATTGAAAAAAAAAGATTATACTGAAATGTGAGATAAAGTTTTTTGTAAAAAAAAATAGATAGTTTTCATTGAGACGAACGAAAAATAAAATTTGATTAACTTTCACTGAAATATATGGAGTATTTAATAATAAAAAATAGGGTTAATTGCAAAAAAAATCACCACCTTTAGTGTATTTATCAATTACAACATATTCTTTTTTTCTTTACAATTTGATACACCACCTTTTTAAGTTTTGCAATTCGATGCACAAATATATTTTTTCAATCAATTTTAATTTAACTTGGCGCCGAAAAACGGCGAACACACCACGTTATCAACACGTAAACTATCACTAATAATTTTTTTTAATGAAAAACACACGCACATTTAAAAAAACGTTTTTTTATATAAATTGCACACCGAATTCATCTATATTTTTATATTTTTTTGACAAAATTCTCCAACTTTACGCTTTAAAATTATGAATATTGATATGATATTTTCTATTTCAAAGCTCTCTTATCTTCTACATAAGTGTAATATCTAAATAATTTTATATATAAAAAAATCAAATAAAAAAATTCTGCAAAATAAAAAAATTCTTATAATTATATATATTTATTCCTATGATGTCCATTAACATGTTTTGCTAAAAAAAATTATAATCACACAAGTTGTGCATTAACTAAAATCATATTTATTCCTTGTCTTAATATTTTTTCTTGATTATATTGACTTGTTTTTTCTTAATCACAAAAAATAAAAATAAATTTTTTTTTATGTTATGCTACAAAAAAAATAAAAAATGTGTATATACATATATAATCGCGTAAAACATGACGAATTTGCAATTTTTAGGAGCCACGTCAAATTAAAATTGATCGAAAAATGTATCGGTGCATTGAATTGCAAAACTTAAAAAGGTGGTGCATCGAATTGCAAAGAAAAAAAGAATATGTTGTAATTGATAAATACTCAAAAGGTGGTGATTTTTTTTGCAATTTACCCTAAAAAATAATATAATTTGATGCAACTTAAATTAAAAACCTGAACAATCTCTCCAATGACTTTCACCGAACTTCTCCATTTCAATCGCGAAAAATGATAGAGTGTATTGCTCTCTGGGCAAACCAATGCGCCCGTCCATTTCTTAACCATGGTATATAGGAAAATTTGCACACTACAAATTCTTATTTTAGTTTGTGAATAGAATTTAGCATACCGCATTCCGGGCCAACTCATTTTTTTCCTCATTAATCATCCCTGTTGCTTGCTGTGAATCTGTCTTCACTTCAATTTTCCCCTATCTTATCAATAATGCTTTTCGCATCCCTATTTCAATTGTTTTCAGTTCTGCACCCAACAAACTTCTTTGAGGTGGAACTTTTTTCAGAAAAATCAAGAATACTATCCTCATTTCGGTTAAGAATAATTCCTCCCACTCCAAATTTTATTTCATCCAAATTGAACGCTCTATCCACTTCCACAATCATCCTGCCTGGGGTTTCATTTATTTGCTGGACCGTTCCCGAGAGCGATTTCTCCACCCTTGCTGAGTTGGTAATGTGTGTTAATTAACTTTTGAGATCACGAGAAAATTGAAGAAATTTTAAAAGACTGGACCTGGGCCTTTCATTTTGCTAAGAGCAAAAGGTTATCGTTAAACCTTTTAAATCTGGGTTGGAGAATGGAATGGGATGTAACTAAAAAAATTTGGGTCACAACTTTTTTTTATCTTAAAAAATAATTGGGGTATAGCTGTATCCCATGTCTCATATTGGATCCGTTTTTGGTATATTATCGATAATCTAAATGTAATCAATAATTTGAAAAAAAAAATGTAAATTTTGAAAATCTAGAATAAGAAATTATGGCAAAATAAATATTGAAGCATAATTAAGTATAAAATAAAATGAGTTGAATTGTATTTATATTTGAGTAAAAAAAGGAGTACTCTTTTGTGTAGAGTTATGGACATTATGAGCTAACTTTAAAATTCTAGATGTGAATATTTTTTTGCCACAATTTTGCTGAAATTTTTGAAATTGTGAGCTAACTTTAAAATCCTTTTTTTTTATGAAAGATTGTAAAATACCTTTTAAAAAATTAAAATGAGTTTATTTACAACTGGGTACCTATTTTGTCAATTTATAGCAACTAACTCACCACCTCATTTTCACTTGTAGTTGGATACTTAAATTACCCCTTTACCCCTCAAATCCCCTTCCTTCCCCAGCCGTATTGCTCTGATATTTTTCTGTCATATCCCACAGCTATCATACCTACTTTCTTTCAAACAGAGCATACTAATTCATGTTAGGGGTTTCTTTGCAATTTATCTAAAAGGGAATACCATCATCCCTAATTCCCTCTCGTTTTCAAATTCAAAATTCATCCCAGAATTGTTTCAAAAAATATCATCCTCTGTTTTTAGAGTTTACACTTTCTTCGTCTGTTTGAGCCCCTGCATTCGGCGATTATTAATGGAATTTGAAGTTATTCTAAACGTTAAATTCAATGGGGAGTGCAAATTGATTTCCGTTAATCGGAACACATCTTTCGACCATTTTCGTCGATCTGTTGTTCATTCTTGGCATCAACTTCAAGGTAATTCAGAAAACATATCATTTTGTTGGTCTGTGGGCAGTATAAATAAATGCATTCTGGGGTGTGCTAATGACTTGTAAAATTTAGTTTCATATTCTCAAATAGCTTCCAAGAAAGTAGTTGAAGTATGTGTATGTGCCCCCAATTTATGCGACGTTTCAATGTCTTCTTCGCCACAATCTCCAATTGCAAGTGATGATCCGTTAATGCATTCCTCCATGACATTTAGTATCCCTCAGAGTCCATGTATTGCAAAAACATCTAACAAAATACCGTTTAGATGTGTCAAGAAAGCTAAGTCTACAACCATTAACAGAAGAAATGATTTTGATCAAATTAATAACGTTCCATCTTATGATATATGCCCCTCTGTTCCTACAAAGTCTTTGCTATCTGATTCTTGGGCTGAAAATATGAATGGTGGAATTGGTGTAGAATTTAGGGGCGGTGCTGTTGAATTTAGGAAATATATTATAAAGTATGCAACTCAAATTGGATTTAGGTTTAAATATGTGAGGAATGACCTTAAATATATACACGTCGTTTGTAATGAGCTCCACAGTTGTGACTGTGATTGGTTTGTAAAGGGTAGATGTCAATCAGTTACAAACTATTTTGTAATAACCCAAGCTAACTTCATTCACAAGTGTGTTGGGTTGTTGATAAAAGACGATACAAAGAGGTTGAGCCCTAAGATCATGTCTGAGCTCATAATGCAAAACGTTAGAACCAAACCTAACATGGGTGGTAAAGATATCATCCAACGCTTGAATGATGATTACGGTTTTACAATCCCCTACTAGAAGGCATGGAGAACTGTTGAAGCTGCGAGGGATCAAATTTTTGGTTCATTTGACGAGTCATATGACCAACTGAGATGGTATTGTGCTGCCATTCAACGGACCAACCCAGGAAGCGCTGTTGTTTTTAATGTAATCAAATCTCAAACTGTTTTGAACGTTTGTTCATTTCATTCAAAGCATGCCTCGATGGATTCCAGAGGTGTAGGCCCATGTTATTCATAGACGGAACTTTCATGAAAGGTCCTTCTAAGGGAATATTACTGTCTGCGACTGCTAAAGATGGCGATAACGGTAAGTTCCTAAATTCCAGCCCTTTCTCATTGTTGTGGTTATGTTTTAGAGCTTGCGTTGAACTAATTTAGTTATTTTCTTGTAGGCCTTTTCCCTGTTGCATTTGCAGTTGTATCTTCTGAGAACTTGGAAAATTGGGTATGGTTTCTAGAGATTTGTAGGGACTATATAAAACACGACAAACAACTTGTGTATATATCTGATAGGAATCCTGGCCTAATGTCCGCATTCCCCAAAGTATTTACAGAGCCCGTGCATTTCTTTTGCTTGTTTCATTTAATAACTAATCTGAAAGGTAAATTTGGAAAGGGCTGGAACAATTCCCAAAGAGCAAATATGGCTGACCATTTCAGGGAGGTTGCATATGCTCCAAGCTTACGGTTATTTGAAGAAAAGCTGGCTATTTTTAAACAAGTTGGTGGTGAGATTGCAGAACATTGGCTTGAAGATCTCCCGTACGATAAGTGGGCTGTGGCTCATTCTCCCCAAATTTGCAGATACGGTGAAATGACATCCAATGCTGCTGAATCATTCAATGCATGGATATCCAATCATAGGTCATTGCCTATTACGTATATGTTAGAATCGATACGTAGTGGTAATTTTTCTGCCCATAATTTACAAACATTTTTAATATTCTCTGAGTCCGGTAATCCCTCATAACTCATTTATCACCCAATATAATCCTTGATGTTATAGGTATTAGTCGGTAGCATCTTGAAAGGAGGAAGGAAAGCCAGTCTTGGACTGGTGCATTGTGTCCCACCAAAGAAAAATGGTGGAATCATCTTACCAACAAAGGGCGAACTTGGAGCGTTGTACCTTGTCCTGGCGGCGAGTTTGAGGTGGGTTCCACCCCATCTGTTCGTGTTGATTTGCGTTCGAAATCATGTTCGTGTCTCCAATGGAAGGTTAGAGGGTTCCCATGTTCCTATGCTGTTGCTGTAATACGAAATAATTCTCCATCAGTTTTCAGATACGTGGAAGAGTGTTTCTTCACCACTAATTATCGACAATGTTACATGTTCGATATTCATCCAATTCCTGAAACAGAAAGGTTTGAATGCCAACATCTGCTATCCAAACAGAAGGTTCTCCCTCCTGCTTTAAAACGCCCCCCGGGTCGTCCAAAAAAGAAGAGGGTTGCTTCATTTGGGGAGTTCCGAAGAAATGAATTGAGATTATGTGGTAGGTGTGGACAGATGGGAAGGCATGACATGTTTTCATGCTTGCTCTCCCCAGAATAGTAGTCTTATTATTTTTGCTATATTTCTAGTTTATTTTGCAAGGCTTTTTGCTTAGTAGACACCAATTGTTGGAATGCTTATCATTAAAAGCAATTGGAAGAATTTGTCTTAATGTTGGGGGGAATGTAAACTGCATGCTTGCTCTCCCCAAAATAGTAGTCTTATTATTTTGCAAGGCTTTTTGCTTAGTAGACACCAATTGTTGGAATGCTTATCATTAAAAGCAATTGGAAGAATTTGTCTTAATGTTGGGGGAATGTAAACTGCATGCTTGCTCTCCCCAGAATAGTAGTCTTATTATTTTCAGCTATCTTTCTAGTTTATTTTGCAAGGCTTTTTGCTCTGTAAACCCCAATTTTTTGAATTCTTATCATTAAAAGCAATTGCAAGAATTTGAAAATAATGTTGGGGAAATGTAAACTGAATTGTTGTTTAAGTTGATTAAACTTTCATAATGTCATTTATACGCAGAATCATATTACAATATTTAACAAAGCTGGAAAATATTTCAATTGACAGCTTACAAAATGGGGAAAATATACTGCCATTAACAATGGAAATCATCATCCGATAAACAGAATCTTATCAAGTTTTGAAAACGTTCTAAATTTCCCACTCTTCTGATTGAAATAACTACACAACCTTAAATGCAATGAAGACGCACAACATGAGCACACAAAAAAGCATCAATGAGTTGATCAGTATAACAGTGTGATTGGGGTGCGAATATGGTGGAACACCCTTCGTAGTGCAACTTTTAACGATGGGGTGTGGACTTGTATGCATGCTTCGTGAGGTTTCAGCAACATCCATTCTCTCATTATTCGAAACAAGTGGGGCATCCTCACCTGTGTTAGCTTCCTGACACCAATGGGAAAAGCCATGAACCTCACATCTGTAGTACATCCTTCCAGGGTTAGCCTCAGACTTTGACATCCTAATGGCTGTTTGTAAACCACATTTCCTGCAGTCAGCCCTGCCATACCTTAAATACCATTCACTAGATGGAGAATGACTATTTTGAGACATGGTTACTTTGTTGTGTGAGCCTGTGAGGTGTAATGGAAACAAAGAGCTTCAGTTGGGGGTTTTATAGTACAGAAAAAGGGTTAAATAACGGTAATATAACGGTAACATTATTTAATTACTGCAGAATAACGGTTACATTTTTTGAAATGCTGGAAAAACAGAGAAAGTTCAACATATATGAATAGTGTTCAAATTCTGGGATATTATGTTCAACTTTACCCACTGTTTTTTTAATAGAAGAAGAGCAGTAAAAAGTTCGAACGAAGTTGATAATAGATTTCCTTTATGTGTTTTAACATCAGCTCATAATCGATATATCCAAAACAGTTCCCATATTTTGTATCCCGATTGAAAACATTGTATAAATTTTAGGGATGATGGTGTTCACTTCATTTAATATCTGAAAACATGTTATTCACTTCATTTAATATCTGAAAATTAGGGTAGACCTAGTAAGCAATATATATTCACTTCAATTGCATGTGGAAGTATTAGCGAAGTAACAAAATTACATTTTTACGTTAAAACCTTAGGCGAACTAACTTCAAATAAGATTCGTTGATTAAAGAAATGGATGATGGTATGCATTAAAGTTTCGTAAAACAAGTCACTATTTTACCATTAAAGGTTTGTGATTCAATTCAAACTATTCTTATGAATCATATTTACGTTTAATATCATGTAAAAGCTAGGGATGATGGTATACATTCATTTATATCATGTTATTCATGCATATGAGCATTCAGTGACAAAATTCCTCCACCAACTTGTTATTGGTGTCTACATTAATCAGTGTAATAGCTTCATGTATATAATCAAGTACAAAATATTGTTGCCTACGAATAATAACCACCCAATTAGGTTAGCATTATATGAGTATTTCAATGAAACAAGCAAAAGAAATGCAGCATGCTATGAGTATCATCCCTCATCAAGCCATTAATTGAGCTCAGTTTACAATTATAACCACACAATTATGTTAGCATTATATGAGTATTACAATGTTTTAAAACCATTTATTTCAGCATGCTGTGAGTATTATCCCTCAATCTACCCTTAATTCATAACTTTTCAATTATAACTACAAATATTTTATAAGCTATCAACCTGATCAACAGTAAAGGAAATCTATTATCAACTATTAATATCATCCAAAAATCTATAATTCAGTAAAGCATGCATAATTTAGCAGAGTAATTAGATCAATAGTCTAAGATCAATATCATCCCAAAAGGTGGAGTCATCTCCTCCACTTCAAATAACTTGTTTGTCATGCATTCCCATCAATCAAAAGACAAAAAGATAGAAACATCCATAGCCAAAATACAACAATGAAAACAGCATAAATTCTGGGGAATAGTTTGAGTATACTAACTGCATGCAACATTATAACAAAAAGTCTTCAAAACAAGTGTGGCTTGAAGGAAGACGTCATGGGATGGGAGATGCCATTGTTTGAACAATGTTGTGAATCCTGCAATATCCGCTGACAAGGAGATTTTCAGAAGCTGCAACATGATGCCAACTTTGATTGATAAGATCATAGGTACCAAATGTTCCACATGGATCTTTCCTAAACAGGATCTTGGTACCCTTTGGCTTCACGAAGTGTAACAGTTGGATTGTGAAGCGATGAGGCATGTGATAAATCGGGTTAAACTCTATATGAACCAATTTCCACTCCTGATTCTCCCCATATCCTTGAAGCAGCCATAAGTTGAACACTTCATACATGTTGTAAATAGGGGATAGAGGATATACGACTAATGTGTCATCATCTAAAGCCCCTATTTCCCAAGAAAACCCAGAATCCGCAACCTCAGGTGGTAAATCAATAGTTCCCCATGAATAATTGTCTATGTTAAAAGTAACCAGTTTTGTTGACACACTGTGAGGTTTGTAAACCTGAAAGAAAATGAGACCCCTAACCCACACAGCAAATTTACCTGAAGGCATTTGATCACGGAATGGTGAAAGACGAGTCCACATACTTGTCCGAGTTGAATAGACATCAACCTGCGTCTTCACATCCCCAGCTTGGAAGAAGAGAACTCTCAACAGGTGATAAGAGTTTGTGATCTTCTGGAACCCCATCCCAAAAAAGGAAGAACACCAGTCGGCCTTTGGATCCCATTCGATATGAGCACTGGGTACTTGGATCTCTTTTCCTGTCAGCGGGTTGTTGATAAAGTACCTATCATCTTGAGTCGCTTCACACACCAGTCCCCTGCAGTGTGCAACCAATTCCTTTGGCGGGTCATCATCGATTACATTCCTACAGAATGACCTGGTTAATGGATCCGAAATTTCGTAACTTATTGGAGGAAAGAAGATCTGTTCATCAAAGAGAAACATTCTCTCATTCTTGTTAAGCGCATTGAGGTAGCTATCATTGATGAACATGGGAGAGGATATGAGAGCATTCCAGGATTTGCTGGTGATTTTGAAACGAGTTACTTCGATTGGTGATAGGCGTGATGTAATTTCGTGGATGAGGTCTGGAGGTATTGTGAGATTACTCATTTTCCAACCTAGATGAGAGAAAGAATGCATAAAAACCATGGGAGGAGATGACTAATATAAGAAGATATAGATTGGATTTTTCACATCAGAGTATTGGGGAGCGTGTGTTTGGATGGAAAGTAGGGATGACATAGCATTAAATGCGACTTGACCCATCTGAAATTAGATACAAGCAAAATGCAATTATACAGCCAAATTCCCACTCCCCAAGCACATAAATCATTACAAATTTGTACACCTATGGGCTGAAACCTGTTCAACAATCAGATGTTCAACTTATTTTTTGGACTTCCAGTGGGCATAAACAGATGTTTTGGTTTACAAAATCTAACTTTTTTTATTTTGAAAAGACCTATTGCCTCATAGTTCGATTTTAGGGCATATCATATAATTTATTAAATTTAACAACATCGTTCAATTTTATAACATCATATAATTTAGTACAAATTTGTAGTACTATGGGCTGAAAAGTCAAATTAATACAATGTTGAACAGGTTTTGTGGACTTCCAGTGGGCATAAACAGATGTTTTGGTTTACAAAATCTCACTTTTTTTGATTTTGAAAAGACCCATTGCCTCATAGTTCGATGTACAGTGGATATCATATAATGAGTTTAATTTAACAACATTGTTCAAAATTTAAAATATCATATAATTTAACAAGGTTGTTCAATTTTAAAATATGATATAATTTATCAAATTTAACAACATTGTTCAAATTGAACTTAAAACTACATTGTTGATCTGTAATAGTTAATGTTATGAATGTTCGATATTCAAATTTTGTTCAAATTTTAGACGGTTCAAGTTAACTAATTGAAAAGTTGTACCCCGCAATTCAAATTTGTCGTTATAATTGTAACATTCAATTTATTTACCCTTTTCATTAAAGATGTAATTCAATGGCGACCCTAAATTTGAGCATTGTCGTGACCGATAAAATAGAATTGTAAATTTGTCTACTGTCCAAGATTGTTGATTTGATTAATTTCAACTGTACAGTTGGTGATGTACATTTAGATTTATAACAAATTCGCCTTCTTCAAGTTTGATTTATAACAATATTTTGTACTTGATTATATACATGAACCTTTTTGAAAACAGTTTAACGTAAATTTCAAAATACATTCAACAAACTGAATGACAGTAGCTTCAATTTATTTTCCCTTATCATTAAAGTTGTAATTCAACAATGACACTAAATGAGGCAATGGTCGTGATCGATAAAATAGAATTGTAAATTTACCCATAAAAAAAATTGTTGATTTGTTTAATTTTAACTATTTTCAATTTTTAAATTTAACAAGGTTGTTCAATTTTAAAATATCATATAATTTATCAAATTTAACAACATTGTTCAAATTGAACTAAAAACTCCATTGTTGATCTGTAATAGTTAATGTTATGAATGTTCGATATTCAAATTTTGTTCAAATTTTAGACGGTTCAAGTTAACTAATTGAAAAGTTATGTCCCGCAATTCAAATTTGTAGTTATAATTGTAACATTCAATTTATTTACCCTTTTCATTGAATATGTAATTCAATGGCGACCCTAAATTTGAGCATTGTCGTGACCGATAAAATAGAATTGTCAATTTGTCCACTGTCCAAGATTGTTGATTTGATTAATTTCAACTGTACAGTTGGTGATGTACATTTGGATTTATAACAAATTCGCCTTTTTCAAGGTTGATTTATAACAATATTTTGTATCGTCTTTTATATACATGAACCTTTTTTAAAACAGTTTAACGTAAATTTCAAAATACATTCAACAAACTGAGTGACAGTAGCTTCAATTTATTTTCACTTATCATTGAAGTTGTAATTCAACAATGACACTAAATGAGGCAATGGTCGTGATCGATAAAATAGAATTGTAAATTTGCCCATAAAAAAGATTGTTGATTTGATTAATTTTAACTATTTTATAAAAAACGAAATGTAGTTAAATGTAGACATGGTAGTCATTGTTCTTCAAATCGTAGATTTGACCCTATAAATTGATTAATTCAACAATGACCCTATAAATTGGATTTATAACAAATTCGCCTTCTTCAAGTTGGATTTATAACAATATTTTGTAATTGATTATATTCATGAACCTTTTTGAAAACAAATTAGTGGTGAATGGGTCAAAATACATTCAACAAATTGAGTGACAGTAGCTTCAATTTATTTACCCTTATCATTGAAGATGTAATTCAATGGCGACACTAAATGAGAGCATGGTCGTGACCGATAAAATAGAATTGAAAAAGATTGTTGATTTCATTAATTTGCCATAAAAAAGATTGTTGATTTCATTAGCTTCAATTTATTTGCCCATAAAAAAGATTGTTGATTTCATTAATTTCAACTATTTTCAAATTAGCAGATGATGTAAAGTTGGTTTTATAACATGGCCATGTAAAGTTTAGAACTATTTTATAAAAAACGAAATGTCATTCTGTATTTGATCGTAGTCATTGATCTTCAAATCGTAGATTTGACCATAAAATGGTCTAAATCGAGTAAATTAAAATTTAGAGTATGATTTTTATACGATGTAAAGTTGCATTTATAACATCAAAAAATGTACAGTTTGGCGATGTAAAGTTGGATTTATAACAAATTCGCATTCTTCAAGTTCGACTTATAACAAATTCGATTCGTTCAACACTAAATTGAACAGTTCAACCCTAAATTGAACAGTTCAACATTATATTTAAGTGTTCAACATAGACCTGAACTGTTCAACTTGGTGTAGATTGAAGTACACCCTATTGTCCTAAGTCCCCTCCTGCTGTTATTGATGACATGATTTATGTAACAGGTTCCCAATTTTGGAGATAAATATGTTGACATCACCCAAATGACATACCTCCAGACCATCTAAATAAAATCAACATCAAGATGATAGATACTATGAGTATTGATTGGCATACATAATTCATATAGTCAAATGGTAAACAGTTAGATAACCCAATTCATAACCTTCATAATGCATATTCTAGAAATAAATGCATGCTTTTCTGTTCTAACCAAAGCACAGTTATATAACCCAATTCATATGAGTATTGATTGGCATGCATAATTCATATAGTCAAACCAAAGCACAGTTATATAACCAAATTTATAACCATCATAATGCATATTGTATAATAAGCCCATCCACACGTTAGCATGCCACATTTAAAATTCAAAATACATATTATAGAAATAAAGTACCCGAACTCATCAATCTCATTCAAAATACATATTCTTAGCATGCCATATGTTAAATTCTCTCAGTCAACTTCCTAAATCTTTGCTACTTTAGGATCCATAAACCATTCAACCATTCGTTTTCGGTAGTTACTTGCAGACACTGTACCATATTCCCCTTTCTTACTTTGTTTTCCTAACATTAGGTTCTCAATGTGGTAACATATGATAATTCCACAATCCAATGAACCTGAAGGTTGCTGCACGCAATCTTCTGAAACAGGATTTCGCAAAGCTTTTGTTAAAAAGTTATGACCTGGTTTAAGCCGTTTGAAAGCGTCTCGCAGTCTCCCCCACACATACTTAACCTGTATCATTGGAATTGGAAATAATTGATTTTCATTAATTTAAAAAAAAAAAAAAAAAACAAAAAAAAAAAAAAGATAAAATCTTACAACAACTAAGGCTGATTTCAAGTGTGAATTTACGCGTCCAGCAGTTCTTGGAAGAGTAGAGTTAAAAAAATGCCACTCGCCCGTCTTCATATTTAACCTTAGCAGAGTCCAATGGTTTCCTCCGTTAACCGGGAAAAGTAGGTAATCAGCATCTACAGCTTCTTCCAATCTTGCGTCGATCGAATTGACCAATGTCGGATTTTGTGTGTGACCATAATCCATAATCAAAGTCTGACAGTTTTATAACATTCACAAAGATATCAGAAATCAGATAATCAAATTATTCGTATATAACAAAGATGCAATTATATTAGTATACCCAGCACATCGAAGTAAACAGCACAATCCTTTTAACACATGGCTTCTGCTTAAAGTGAATAACCCTTAAAATCTCACCCCAAGAATCAATCACCTGTAATAGTTCCTAAATAAGTGGCTAGAAATGTTGGGGTTAATATATGAAACGTAAAGAAAATGCAGAATGAACTGTTTTTACCGAAGAAGAGATAATTCCGTTTTGTAGAATATCTACAATATGACCAATAGTGACTTCTGCAAATGGTGATATTCCTGACCAAACTGGATACCTGCAACGCCTAAAAATAGGTCACTCAATACATTCAAACAAGCGTAATTATCAAATCATGAAGAAGACTGACCCCCTACTTACTCCTTCGATTTAAATTCCCACAGATCCGCGATCCTTTTCTTAATGTAGGTAGCACCGTTTTTTACTGTAAGAAGTTTTTCGTCAAGCTTCAACGTCTGTTGGCTCTGAACCCGGCCTTTCCTCTTTCCTACACATTCTCCTTCTTCATCCCCAATTTGAATGAGCTCTCTTGTACTAGGCTGTGGTGTAATGTCCTTCCCTTTCCTCTCTTCATTCACAATCCTCTTCTTAACTCCTCTGGTTATAGTACTTGGATCCGGATGATTATTCAATTTCTTCTCTTTCAAAATAGGGGATCCATCTTTTGAATTTATTTTTTCATGAATCGTCGCTGTATTAGAGTCCCCCTTTACATCAACCAGTTGTTTTTTCATTCCATCCATTTCAGTCCGCAGTCCTTCGATCAACTTCCTTAGCTCTTCATTTTCCCTCGTCAACCGCTCACTCTTTGATTCTGCAATACACAACTTCTCAACTGCATCTATTTGGGCTAAGTTATTCGGATTGCTGTAAATCTGAGTTGGGGTTGGAACAGTATATTCCTCTATACGTCTTTCCAACTCCATTTTTTCCAATTTCAGTCGCTCAATTAGCTTTTCCTTATTCTTTAACTCAGCTTCGTACTTCTGCATTTCAGTCTGAAATCCCCTTGATGCATTATGCATTTCACTGGAAATCTTATCCATGTCATTATTGTCTGTAGGGAGAGATTCATTATCCATGGGGAAACCTTCATCAACTTGCCTAACAAGGCTCCTAGAAACTTCATCTTGCTTTCCAGTGCATGCCCCCCTGATCATATCCTCGACAAACCCAACCCCTCCTGAACTGAGATCCATCATAACTTTAGCGATCTGAACTGTAGCAACTATTTGGGGTGTATGATACTGGCTCATACCAATACTGAATGATGGTCCATTAAGAGCTCTGAAAGTTGACTTTTCGCCACTGAATTCTCCACCATCATCTCGCATTGTACACAAACCATAAGCAGTTTCACTCTCCTTTTCTCCACTGCATCCCTCTCCAGACTCTCGCATTCTACTAAAAGAATCCATATTAAACGAAGATTGATTTGATTGCCCTGTGTTGTCCAACTTTTCAGATTGATTTGCTTGCCCTGTTTTTTCAAAATTTTCAGTATCCTTTTCAACATCCTTATCTGAGCCAATACCAACAACATATTCAACTTCTGATGAATCTTCAGGTTCATCTTCAATTTCCCTCAACTCAGAAACTGTCCTAAGTTTTGTCTTCTCGTCCGACGTTGCTTTCAACAATATCTTTCGAACCTAACATTGTTATATTGCAAAATGTACCGAGTTAAATGTTCTTAGATTTAAGGAGATTAAATATCATTTTAACAAAATAAAATGTTAATTGATTACCTTTATATCTCGAGATAGCTTCAACTTCTTAACCACCGAATTCATCTTGTTTAAATCCCATTTTAGAAATCGTGGGAATGCAGATTTATGCACGGGCTTCAACAAGGATGCATGCTCGCATAACCAGAACTGTCGTATACTCAAATGAAGAAAAATTGTAATGATTACTGAAAAAATATATATATGCAACGATATTAAATATAGAGTTATTCGAGTCTTACAGGAAGTAGGACAACACACCCTCCAACTTTAAGATTCTTGGTTCTTCCCAATTGCTTACTCAACATCTCAACAATTAACATTGACCAATCATGTAGGCAAATCTCATTGAAATTCTCTAAATAGCAACTTATATGCGTAGAGACTGAACAATTCTTATTGGTACAAAACAGAATAGCCATCATGTAACAACACAACAGACGAGCAACGTCCTTATAGCTATCACGGTCATGCTTGCTCGAAACAGCGGTCAACTTTGAGAGTATGAGTCTCTTATACATCACAAAATTAGAATCTGAAACTTTATCTAGGTCCGCTGAGAAACATCTACGAACCCAAACTGGAATATTGTAATCTTTTTCTTTCAAAGGTATAGGTTTGCTCCCACAGCTAATACCAAATATAAGTTGGGCATCCCTCCTATTTAATTGAAGAACTTATCCACCAATAAAGAAAGATTCAGAATCAACATCAAAACATTTGATTATTTGTCTAATTGCGCTCTCATGTTTTCTCGCCCTCTTTAACAAGCTTTAAAAATTCTCCCTATATATACTTTCAAAAAACAGCCAAAACAGAGTCTTTTTAATATATTTTTTGTGATTTTCATCAAGTTTCAGGCCATTCACTTCCTTAATCAAAGTTCGGAGATTGGATCGATAATAAGTTTCTCTTTTGTTAACCTGTATCCGACCTGCAAACCAACCCACGCATATCAATTTTTACCAGTGTTATAGTAAATATTCAAAAATTCAATTTGCCTAATCTTTTAACTAACCAAAACAATTATTCGGCTTGACTCGTTTACTCATCATCGAACAATCTTCTTCACTACTTGTATCAGTTGTAGACTCGTTAAGGACGTCATTATTTTGTCTATCCATAGATAACGAATCACTTTCTGTTATGCGATATCACACAAATGTTATGTCAATATACCGTTATTAAGAAAATTCTACGTTGAACTTATGTAATGTCCTAACAAGAATTGTAAGCATGTACCGGTTGAAGATTCATCAGAGGTAGAATTCTCAAGCTCATCGCATTTCTTGTGCATTTTGAAATCATCTTGAGATTCTGCACTCTCTACAACATCCAAAACACAAAATGGTCATAAAAATGGCACAACATGATATCATAAATGATGATGAAAAAGGCTATGAATATCCAAAACTTGTTTCCTTTTAAAACCTTATAAAAATAAGTTTTATTGAAAGTTTTATTCACCTGATTCTGAGATGCTCGATGATGAATAATTCACTGCAGGTCCTTTTCCTAACCAAAAAAAAGATAAATGCCTCATGAAAAAAAAAATTAAATTTGAACTTTGATCTTTTTTCTACATATCTTTTTTCCTATGTCGTCCATGATCATCATTTCTCCCCTTTCGTTTACCTGTTCTCAAGTTAAATAGAAAATTTCAGAAAACAAGATTTCCATAGAAAAATCCTTCACTACATGAACGAAATAAGCAAGGAAATTTTTTTTTCATATTACCCAGTTTGGAAAAACCCTTTTCAGTGTGTGATTTGTTATCCGGTTTTGATTTCTTCACGGGACTCATGGGTGCTTTCCCTCGGACCTTCCAAATTTTTTGAAACAACAGATACGTAGATCAAGATCACGCGTAAAACAAAAATATTATGCGATTATAAACAGAAATTACCTTCCTCAAATTCATGGCTTTAGAAGAAAACCAAGCTTCAAAATCCCCAAATCCTAAAGCTTTAGAAGAAACCCAAGCTCCAACCACTCCCCAAATGCCTTGCTTTCGAAAATTTTGAGTGTATGTCAAAATCCAAGCTCCAAGAATCCCCAACTCCTAAAGCTTTACAAGAAATCCAAGCTCCAAGAACTACCCAAATGCCTTGCTTTCGAAAAATTTGAGTGTATGTCAAAAAGTAGATGTCTAATCAACCGAAATCGTACACCTCATAGCTTCTAGCTTCACTGTTTGCATGTTGGGAAAAGTAAGGGTAAAATGGGCAAATTCCACATAAATGCGTATCTAGTTGCTAGAATTTCTAAAGAGAGTCTTAGTTGCTATATTTTGCCCAAATACGTACCTAATAGTGGGTTGCCCAATTAAAATTATATGGTAGGAGCAAATACTTTTTTACCACAATTGACAATTATATAGGATTAATATTAATTTGCAACCAGTACTTAATCACTTTATCAACTAGTTATCTCTTAATCATTATAATTTTAAATTTCAAATTTATAATGACAAATTAAATAACTTTGATAACTCATAAATATATCAATATAAAATTGAAACTATATATATACTCATAATGCTGCTTACAAAAGAAATCTCGTTATTATGTAGAACAGTAGAAATTAATAGGCAAAAATGCAATTAAGTAATAGGCAAAAATGCAATTAAGTAAGATTAATTTATTCACACAATTTAGATTTATCTATTGGCCATTTTACAACGGCTTGTTCCCACATTTTTTTAAATGATAAAAAAATAAAAAAATTGCATAATTGAATTTTAAGTGTTCAATTAAATTTAGAGTGCCTATTTATAATTATTTATCATATATTACATAGAACGAAAGTAGCTCAATATAATGTAAATGGATTCAAATTTTCTTTATTAATTTACTCTAAAGCTGAATAAGTACCCAAGAAAACAGATTAAAAAAAAAAAAAAAAACCTAAAAAAACAAATTCAAAACTTGTAAATCCTCACAACTTAAGCTTTAATTGAAACGTGTTGTTTACGTCGTCGTTTGGATCAACGTTAAACATTTGAAAGTCTGAAATTTCACCACCATTAGGGTGAATCACTTTGGCTTCATATTCACCATGGAAGAGTGAAGCTTCAAACAAGCCATTAGAATCCGCCGTTCCACTTGAATCACCCACACTTGTTAATTCATATCTGAATCTATCGACAACGTCTCCCGTAGCTAAGTTTCTGAAATTGTTGTCCGTCAAACACATCCTATAGCATCCCTGTGGGCTCCACGCCGACCAAATCATTACGCCCTGAACTGCCGCGTGTGAATGAACCTCGCGAAGAATTTGATTCAAGTAAACCGCCTACAAAAGTAATTACATTTTTTTTAAATATAAAAGTTATTATGAAACGAAAGATTTTTCGATTAAATTTACCTGATTGGGCCCGGAAGCGACGTCCAATTCAGTAATCCAAATGGGCAGTCTCGCGGAAGCAAGAGTATCAATAGCGGACCTTATGTACGGTAAATTTGGGGTAGTGAAATGACCTTCTAGCCCAATACCCAAAGGACCATTATACCCTTCCCTTCTCAACTGCGCTATCTTCTGTAAATACCTCGAAGGCGATGAGGCGGCGTCTCTGTTGTCTTCAATGGTGTTGTAATCGTTCAAAAACGGCGTCGTTCTCCCGTCGATTTTGTTTGCTATTTTGTAATAAGCCGACGAGGCTCTCCCGCCAAGCTTGCTCTCCAAGAAATTGAAATGCAAATTCTCGTTCACTACATCCCAGTGAAATAACTTCCCTCTGTATCTATACATCACTGACGTTATCCTCTTGTACGCAGATGCACGCAAGTCGTTCGACGAAATTCCTCCGATCCAAGATTGTTGGTAACGCGGATCGTTCCAGAAAACATTGTGCCCACGAATCGCGATACCGCGGGATTTCGCGAAATTGATCATGGCGTCGGAAACAGAGTAGTCTACAGAGCCGTAAGATCTTTCGTTGGAGTACCTGTTTGATTCATTGTTATAAAGATTGTCCGATTAATTTTAATTGAATTAAGGGTTAGGGTTTATTGTTACCATTTCAATTCATTTTCGAAAACAGTGTATTTGAATCTTGATAGGAACCATTTCTGGTACGCGGGGTTATTAAGGATATTTTGGTTGATTGCGCAGCCGAGAGGAAAACCGGGCCGCCGTTGTTTTATCGAAACGGTGGCGTTTGGTATGGGTTGACCGCGCTGATCCATCGCTTGGAATTTTACTGTACTCTTACGCCACTGTAAATAAATCGTTGTCAATGAATTACACTTTTTAATTTTAAAAAGGAGAATTATACCTTTTCAATGCTCTCAACTTGGTGGGAATTCCACTCTTGTTGAGTAAATGGTTGCAATGAAATACTATCTGCCCAAATATCCACTCTTGTATAGTTGCTCTGGAAAATAAAAATATTGTAACAATATTAATTCGAGAAATTGTATCGATGGTAGTATTAAAATAACGTTCATTAAACCAAACCTCGAAATAGAGCGTTGCAGGACCAGAAACATTAACAACCAATCCACCCTTTAACATGGACCAACAACCATTTTGTGCAGTAACCCAACCAGCCTTTACGTAGCTTGTTTTCGTCTTGAAAATTGCTGCTATATCAGCGTGTCCGGTGCTCACCTGCAACCATGCTGCAAGAAGAAAAAAATTTCCGGTATTTCATTCTACAGTATATCTCACCATCTAGATTATTGATACGTATAAACTGAAAAAAACGAACCGAAAAAAATAATTACCTGAAAAAATGTACAGTTTTTCCTTCTCTAGATTAAATGTTTGGGAAAAACTACCAAATGATGTGTTTCTGTTGGAAACAACAATATACTTGTTTCCATCGTGTGATTCTGCATGCTTAATTATCGCATCTCCCATGGCCGTCCATCCATTCAATTCTTCATTTATTTCTGGATTCACTACTACTCCTCCATTGTACTGTGGACTTAGAGGCTTCGGCAAGCACTTGAAAATTTAAGATACACGAGTAATCAGACTTAAGGAAGAAGTTTTATAATCAGTCATTGTAGATCATTTGAAATATTTGAACAAGACTATAGATATCTCAACATATTCTACTAAATGGTACGACATAACGCACCTTATATGTGAATGAATAATCATAGGGCACGGCATACACTTGTTCAAAACCTGTTCAGAAGACAAATTAAATTGTTGGAGAAAAATAAAATGTTGTGCAAATAAAATACAATGATTCTTTTGTATAATTATGAAATTTAACTTCGAATTTTTTTATAAAAGAAATATAAAGATAAGTTAGTACCAAACAAAAGAATGATAAGAAATAAAATGACAAACAAAAAATAATTATTTAACATTGCTGCCATTTTTGTTTTATTTTTAATCTTATTACATTACTGTGAATGGAGAAACAGGGTTTTTATAGGTTTTTACTGAAGTGAAAATTACTACAAGGTCATTTAATGTTAGGCTAAAATTTTTCAATCCCAAATTTAAATAAATTTATTGTTAATTGATGCCATAATTAAATATTTTAATGGTGGGGAACTTAATTAAAGGTGTTATATGCATGGTAAATTTGGACTCATTTTTTTAAATTTAATTATGTTTAAATTAATTTTAAATATGGATAATTTAAATGTAATCAATAACTTGAATTTTTTTTTGTAAATTTCGAAAATATAGAGACTAAAATATCGTGGATATATCGCACGATATCGCACAATATCGTAAAATCTGAAAAAATCGCAAACTTATTTAAAATTTTATTTTTATATTTATGAAATTATATTTTTTATTTTATTTTTAATAGTGTAAGAAAATATATTCTCAATTCACCTCATATATTTAATAATTTTTATAAAATTATGAATGATATGTGCATATTTACACTGTGAATGAAGAAGCAGAGTTTTTATAGATTTTTACAGAAGTGAAAATTACTACAAGGTTATTTAATCTTAGGCGAAAAATTTTCAATCCCAAATTTGAATAAATTTATTGTTAATTGATGCCATAATTAAATATTTTAATGGTGGGAAACTTAATTAAAGGCGTTATATGCATGGTAAATTTGGACTATTTTTTTAAATTTAATTATGTTTAAACCCTAATACTAAATATTAGAATTTTAATATATAGTTTTATAAAAAAAATAAGTAAGTGAATGGATATATATATATATATTATATATATATATGAACCATAAAAATAATTATTGTAGATATTGTAATAATTTTATAAAAAGTAGGTGTGAAAATTAAAGCTGGAATGAAGAGAGTAGTATTTAAGTAAAAAGTGACGATCATTTTTAATAAAAATATTACTCCCTTCGTCCCACAAGTGTTTGCACCACAAAATGTGCACACTTTTTAAGAAAAAAGTGTAATGAGTGGAGTGTTGAAGGGTAATTTTGTAAAGTTATATGGATAAAGTAAAAAGTTGATTGGAAAGAGAGTAAAAGTAATTACATTTTGTGTAAATATGTGAATATTGTGAGGGTGGGGTTTATGAGAAAATTTCCTTTTATGGGTGTGCAAACAATTGTGGGACGGACAAATAAGGTAAGTGTGCAAACAGTTGTGGGACGGAGGGAGTATCACTTTTAATTAAACATTATCAGTTTTTTTACAAACTAAAGTTTTGGAAAAAAAAATGATTATTCTATCCAAAATTTTGAAATAAGGGTTAAAAAGATTCGAGATTGTATCATACCAATTTTTATCTTTTTTATTTATAGAAATTTGAAATTTATTATTGAGAATTTAATGAAAATCATAAATTGGTTATTTTTATAAAAAATGAAGTTTGGAGGATAAAAATAAAGTAATGAATATCATTTTTAGGAAATTAGAATTATAAAATTGAACAATTAAAGGAAAAAAATGGTAGAAATTTAAAAAATGAATAGAATAGAATTTTTTTAAATATATAATTAAAAAAAAAAGAACAATCTAATAAACAACTAACCAAAAAAATGACAATCTAGAGTATACCTTTTCAATGCTCTCAACTTGGTGGGAATTCCACTCTTGTTGAGTAAATGGTTGCAATGAAATGCTATCTGCCCAAATATCAATTGTTGAATGGTTGCTCTGGAAAATAAAAATAATGTAATAATATTAATTTCAGAAACGGTAATATACAAATCTGTATATACAGATTTTTTTTTACTTTAATTAATGTTTTATTAATTACTTAATTACCAATATACCCTTAATTAGAGATTCTGACTAAATATTAATTAAATACATCACGCGTGCTAATCTCTATACATTTACGCTAATCAAGACACGCAAACGGCTGTTTTATTAATTTCCCCAATACACATAATTATGGCACATCATTACCTCTAGCTATTTTGAAACTTAAATTGTGTTGCAACCATTAATTTTGATTCAAGTTTATTCCTTCTCCATCTTCACCATTAATACCGTTCAAAAAAAAAAAAAAACTCTAACATGGCTGATCCAGAAATGCTCCGATCACTTTTTGGAGATGATTCCGACGACGAAGAGAATATTGAAAGTCACTCGACTCAATCACCTATTCCGACAGTTAGCAATGAGCAAATCGTTGTAGAAACTGGAACGATCTTTGGGAGCATTGATGCATTGTTTAGGGCTTATCAGGAACATGCGAGAAGAAAAGGCTTTAGCATTGTCAAACGGGCTTTGGTGAAAAGGCATGATTCACAACTAAAATACGCTTTGATGGCTTGTGATAAGGATGAGATTTCTAAGGCAAATAAAGCGTCGAAAAAAAGTGATTGCAAAGCTCGTTTGAATGCGAAGAAACTCGAGGATGGAACTTGGATTGTTAGTAAAATGGTGGATGAGCACAACCATGCAATTAATCCAGTCTTTTCTCCATTAATGCCAGCTCATAGGCATTTGAGTGTCCACATGAAGAGGCAATTAGAAGCAAATGATATCGCAGGAATAAGGACATGCAAAAATGTAAGGTTATGTGAAGTTTAGTCGGGTGGACCAGAAAATATAGGGTGCCTCCCTAAGGACTGTAGAAATTTCATTGAACAACGAAGAAGACTGAGATTAGGTGATGGAGACGCAGAAGCAATCCGTAAAATGTTTGCTAAACTTCAACTGAGAGATAACAGTTTTTTTCATTTGATTGATATTGATGATGATAATAGGCTATGCAATGTTCTGTGGTTTCATCCTAGAAGTAAAGCTTCTTACGAAGAGTTTCACGACGTCGTGAGTTTAGACACAACCTATCTCGTGAATAGGTACAAAATTATTTAAGGTTTTTGTTGTTCATCCGTTTTACGTAATTTTTTAATTTCTGGATGCTTACATTAAATACAAAGGTCGCTTTATTGTCATGTTGTTCAACCAACTGACGAAGAGAGAGCTCAAGATTCGAATGATGTTGGAGTTGAAAAAATTAGGGTTCTTGAAAGATGCACTGTGAACAATTTTTATGTCAAGGAATTTACTTATACTGTTGAGTGGAGGCAAGTGGGAGAATACATCAATTGCAATTGCAGGAGGGTTGAGTTCAAGGGGATAATTTGTTCTCATATAATGAAGGTGTTGTCACAAAGGACATCCAAAGTGTGAACGAAAGGTATTTGTTACGCCGATGGAGAAAAGATGTGTACCGACGACATTGCCATATTTTTGTCGGAGGAGGTTATCCCCACATGACTGATGAGTACAAGAAATACCAAGCAATTGAAAAAGTGTTCCAGCAGGCTGCAGATTTGGCCATGGGAAACAATGCGAAGCTGGAGTTTGTTGAAAATAGTTGTATGGAGATGAAAAATGCACTGCTTAATTGGAACCCTCCTACAACATCAACCGATGATGATGATGATGGTGGTCCCTCAATGAGATCACAAAGTCCTGAAACAGCGGGAAATCCATTGCTAGACCCCCATGTTGCAAGAACAGTGGGATGACCAAGAATTAATCGATATAGGGCAGCTTCGGAAACACGTGGAAGGGGTGGAATTGGACGTCCACGTGGACGTCCACCTGGAAGTGGTGGACGAGGAAGAGGAAGGGGGGGAAGGTGTGAACCCGGTACAGAACCCGCTACAAGGGGAAGGGGAAGAGGAAGGGGAAGGGGTGAACGTGATGCAAGGGAAATGGATGCAACAGTTCAAGAAGACAACAATAGTGAATTCCTTTTCGATTTAAATGATGATCAAAATGTATCAGAAGAGAGTTTTAGGTTTTAATATTTACAGTTTAATTCAGCTATTTCAGTGTAATTCATGCATATTGCTATTTCAGTCTAATGTTTACAGTTTAATCCAGCTAAACCCTAACCCAAATTCATACATTAACATACTGAAACATAATTATAATCAAAATTAATACATTAACATACTGAAACATTATCATAATCATATTAAGTCCAAAATGCTGAAACATAAACGTTGATTCAAACATAGTATTCAAAAGGTCAACACAAAAGATAAACACAGAAACACAAAACATAAATACAGAATTCAAAAGTCATTACGAAACCCTTAAATCCAACCCTCGTCCTCCACCTTGATTGCTTTGTCATGTTTGACGACCGACACATAGAATTTGGACGGAACCTGGACATCACACTCGAAGTGAAGAGTATCTCCTTGGCTAATTCTCAACGTATCTGCAAGCGAGATCCAACCACTGGTCAATCGACAAATTCCCCTTGGACGTGTGTCAACCCGATGAAACTCGTACCTGCACTCAAACTCAATTCCAGAGTACCCAGCACAAACCGTGATCATCTTCTCCTGGTACCCCAACAGATCAATTACATTCCTCGGTAGGGTCTACAAAAAACAGATGTCAAATAAACCTTCAAAAAAGATAGCAGAAATTTACATATTGGAAACAAAATACCAAACGATTGTGGCACTCGGTTGTCTTGCACTTGACTGTAAAAAACCTTTGTGGATTCTGCCGAGTTTCATTTTCGATCTCTTCAGGGTTGTTTCCGATGGTGAATCGTATTTTTCTTGCGACTGATCTTGTGGTAGGCATGTTTGCAATTCGAAAAGGGAGAGAGAGAGAGAGAGAGAGAAAGAGTTTGTAATTCGAAAAAAAGGGAGAGAGAGAGTAGGATTTGGGAAAGAAAAGTATGCCAGAAGATAAGGTGTATGATGGAATTAGGGTTTTTGCGAAAGGGGAAGGGGTGTATGTGGAAGGGGAAGGGGTGCATGCGAATGGGGTGAAGAGGTGTATGGTTTGGGAGAAGGAAGATGAACGTGGACAATGGTTAGTGGGGAGTTAATGTTTTTGTTTTATTAAATGAATATCCTCCACAATTCATCACCGTTGATGTAATTCAAATAAACTGATCTTGACCGTCAATTTAAATGCATTTTATTTAGATTTAAAAATCACATCATAATCATCATTTATGGAAGGGTTTCGACAGATCTTAATTCATCTCCAAGCTCAATCACCGCCGTTGATTAATTTCAGCAAAAAAGATCTAGGCCGTTCACCTTGTTTTGACTTTTAAATTGAATCAAGCAGATTATCTTCCTTGATCTTCCCCACTTCATCGCCACCGTTGATTTAATTTGAATAAATTGATCATGTCCGTCCCTTCACGTAATACAGCCTGCAGTGCATGGTTTAGGGTTTAATATGTAATCATTGCGTCTTGGAAGTAGGTGTTAATTATGGTGAATTTCTTCATCAAGAAACGCGTGCATTCATTACGTATTGAAGAGGGTTTAATTGTGGAGGAGAGAGGGAGCTTTAACGTGGAGTGAGTGATTTAAAACGCGTATTTGATGGTGGATGATAATTAAAGGCCCTAATTAAAAGGTGATCAGTATAGTTAGGGACTAAATACCGATTTCCTAATTTAATTAATTTCCTAACGCGTATTAGAGGGTATTAAGTTACAACATACAAGTGATAATTTAATTAATTTCCTAACGCGTATTTACTAAAATATTTTAAATAATAATCATACCACTAAAATATTAGTACAAATTAAATTAATGAGTGAGTGAGACCTAAGTATTTATAAGTGCACAATAAAAAAATAAATTAAATTAGTGAGTGAGTGAGACCTAAGTATTTATAAGTGCACATTTAAAAAAATAAATTAAATTAGTGAGTGAGTGAAACCTAAGTATTTATAAGTGCACATTTAAAAAAATAAATTAAATTAGTGAGGGAGTGAGACCAAAGTATTTATAAGTGCACATTAAAAAAAATAAATTAAATTAGTGAGTGAGTGAGACCTAAGTATTTATAAGTGCACATTTAAAAAAATAAATTAAATTAGTGAGTTTTATTAGTGAAACCTAAGTTTTATTAGTGAATCATTAGTGTGCACGTTGAAATGAGTAATCGGACACTTTACCCTAAACCCTAAACCCTATATGTCGAGAAACGAGTAATCGCGGATATAAGTGTACCACATTGAACATAACTTAAACATTTGAAGTTTGTTTTATTAGTGAATTATTAGTGTGCACGTTGAAATGAGTAATCAGACACTTTACCCTAAACCCTATATGTCGAGAAACGAGTAATCGCGGATATAAGTGTACCACATTGAACATAATTTAAACATTTGAAGTTTGTTTTATTAGTGAATTATTAGTGTGCACGTTGACATGAGTAATCGGACACTTTACCCTAATCCCTATATGTCGAGAAACGAGTAATCGCGAATATAAGTGTACCACATTGAAAATAACTTAAACATTTGAAGTTTGTTTTATTAGTGAATCATTAGTGTGCACGTTGAAATGAGTAATCGGACACTTTACCCTAAACCCTAAACCCTATATGTCAAGAAACGAGTAATCGCGGATATAAGTGTACCACATTGAACATAACTTAAACATTTGAAGCTTGTTTTATTAGTGAATTATTAGTGTGCACGTTGAAATGAGTAATCAGACACTTTACCCTAAACCCTAAACCCTATATGTCGAGAAACGAGTAATCGCGGATATAAGTGTACCACATTGAAAATAACTTAAACATTTGAAGTTTATTTTATTAGTGAATCATTAGTGTGCATATTAAAATGAGTAATCAGACACTTTACCCTAAACCCTAAATTGGTAAATTAACATAAATTATTACCATAAAATAAAATCACTGATTAAAATTCCCTAAACCCATTAAAATGTCTTAACCTTTCACTTCCATTAAAATTATTACATTACAGGAGTATTTACTACAATTAAAATTACCATTAAATTAAATCCACAAAAATAAAATAAAATAAAATCACTAATTAAAATTCCCTAAATCCATTAAATCACTGATTAAAAATAAAAGGAAATAAAATCAGAATTAAAATTTTGTAACCTTTCACTTCCAACGCGTGTCCACCCCAACACACCCCTTCAAGTCCAAGTGTCCACCCCAACCCTACCTCTTCCCTTGGTATAAATAGGGATATTTTTAGATGAAAAAATTATACTTTCATCTCTCATCTCTCACCATTATCATCTGCGAAAAATACCTTCTAGAAAGGCAGGTTTTCCTAAAAAAAATCATGTATTTTCTCATTTTCGAAAAACTGGGGTCTAATGTCTGATATCTTTTTTTTTCTTTTGCTATCTGTAGGATATATTCGAGGGACTAATGGAAATTTTGGAGAAGAACCAACGGGCCTTGGAAGAGTTGCGATCGAGGCATGCAGTTGAACGACGTTTACTGTGGTCTCACTTTGTTAAGGTTCGGTCGCTACTGGATGCACGCCAGCAATTGGAAAGTAGGGTAATGTTCCTGGAGGGGGAGGTGAACGAGGGAGACAAGGAAGACCGGAAATATGCTGAAGCCCTACTCGTGGAGGCAAGGGTGCAACTAGAGACTGCTATTGCTGAATATGATGCTTATCACCAGATTCTCTTTGGATATTGAAGGGGGTTGCTGCTGTTTTTAGTTTATATGTTTTTATGTTCTTAGTTTTTACTTTTTATGTTTATGTTTATGTTTTGAACTCTTTAAATTTATGTTTTAGGTAGTTTTTGGGCGTGTAGCCCCTTGATCGGTTGTTTTTTTTTTGTTTTTGAATGGATCTATCAAATCAATCAACCGACATATAAATTAAATTAGCGTGTTTATGTTAACCCTAGTAATGTTTTTAATTGCTTTGTTTTGAAATTTATTAACGTATAAATTGTTAAACAACAAAATTATGTGAAAATTGGCTCTATACACAGAAAATTTGTGCATTGATAACAAGTTAGTTTTAATGTGGGTAATCACTTAAACAATGTAATTTTAACTTAACAAGACAATCTACCCTTAATTTAATAAGGTGGTGTTAATTTAACAAGTGATTAAAAAATAAAAAAATGATTTTAGACCAATGTCAAATCTGGCTCACATGCAGCAATAAAATTTGGTGGATCAAAATAAATTTTAACAAGCTAATCAGTGTTTAATTTTACGTATCTTTAATTTCGAATCCTTATAAAAATTTAATTATTTCTCCATATATCACCATATGTAATTCGAATTTAATGTAATGTAACTATAACTTAATTTGTGCAAAGATTCTAGGTTCAATTTAATTTAAGTAAATGATACTTAATTTATAACAATTCTAGGTTCAATTTAATTTACCCTTTAATTTAAGTAAATAAGACTTAAATTTGTAACGATTCTATAACAGTTCTAGGTTCAATTTAATTTAAGTAAATAAGACTTAATTTGTAAAAATTCTAATTTAATTTGTATAAGCCAATCGGATGTTTTATATTAGGTGAAGTAATTTTTTCAAATCTTTAATTCTATTTTTTAATTAAATTTGGGGGGTAATAATTATTTTTTTGGGGGGCTACAACGAGTGTGTATGGCCAAAGGGGATGTTGCGTATATCCAACAAAGGTTGCAAAAGATGGACATAATGTAATGATGACCTTTATGGGGGAGTGCAAAGGTTGCAAAAGTTCGTATGGGATGGCAATATAAATACCCCCAGACTTGTAAACCCTAAACACTATACCCAAACCCTAAACACACAAAAATCCGAAATGGCAAGAACCCCATATCCAAGTCGGCCAGATTCACTGAGTTCGTGCCCTCCTCACCAAAGGGTCTAATGTCTATGTACGAGTATACCAAAAGGCAGAATGAGGAGTTGAAGGAAGAGATGAAGACTTTCATGAAAAGGTTGTTGGTCCATTGCACACCACATTCATTAAGCGACGTGATCCTTTACATAAAATTTACGAGTTCTCTGTTGAGGCACATAGGGTCAAGGAAATTCCAGTCATTGTTCTCTCTGATTCAACAGTTCGAGACAAAGAAGATTCGGCAAGTGGCAATGGAGGTGGCGGTGGCGGTGGCGGTGAAGGTGACGGTGATATGGAAGAGAGCGTGGAAGGAGGTGGCCAAGAAAACAGTGTTTAGGTGTTTAAGAGTATAAGTGTTTTTTCTTCTTTCTTTTTTATCTTTTGTTTTTTATGTTTTTAACTTATGGGATGTAATCTTCCCCCATTTTCCAATCGAATATATATGTTGAAGTTTTAATTAAATCAATGCAACCCACTACCAACACAACTTTTAATTGAGGTGTATGATGAGATTAGTGTAGTAGGGATTCTAAACAAAATTAATATTTACAACAACCACTCATTAATTGAAATAAATAGCCTAAATTAAATATTAGAAATTGTGGAATTGTAAAGACAGAATCATGATTAAAATTGAAAGAGGGCAAAATTCCCAAATGAGAATACAAAGAGAAAGAGTTCTTATTCTCAGAAATTGAAAGTGAAAAACGCATGAAAGAGCTTCAAGCTCTTATATGAATGTACAAGACATTTAACTTAACTAAGTATAAGGCAGTGGTGTATCTACCAATTTATTGGTTCTAACCGGGAGGTGTATTTATCAATCCTTGATAGTAACCATCTGAAAGGTTGCAATACTTGGTCAATTAACCATCCTCTCTTCCACACCCAATACGAATTGCACCTTCAAATTCTGAAAATTTTCAATCCTATACTAACGGTAGATTAATGCAACTAAATCCTACAAAATCTAAAAAAAAAAAAAAAAACGAAATTATCTAAATTATCAATTTTAAACATCACCATTCACCCTTCACCATTAGCCCTAAAACATCTCAAACAAAAAAAACGTATCTTAACTTAGTAAAATTTCAACTAATGGTGAAATGGAAGATGAGGATTAGGGTAGTTGTAAAATTCGAAATGGAAGATGAGGATTACGGACCCATTCATCCTACTAATTATCTACATTAAAAAGGTGAAATCAAATTAAAGCATAATTCCTAAGAAATGCCGAAATTGTTGTACTACACAAATCTTCCCCAATTTTCTTCTCAATCTAAATCATACCTAAAACCCTAAAAAATTTCAAACAAATTGAATCCTAACAAATCAAACTCAAATTGAACTTGGTAAGGAAAATAAAACCAATGACATAAATTGTTACAAAACATAAACTCTAAATTGATCGAAATAATTACTTGCTACAATTGTGGAATGAACACAAAAAAAAAAAAAAAGCTTGCAAAACCACCTACAATTCCAGAAACAAAATAAAAAAATAAAAATACAGGAAGAAGAATGAATAAAGACCGATAATATTGCATAACTTCGTTCCCAATTTTTTTCGGATGATAAGAACTTGAGGCCTCCTTCGTTTCATCCTCTTTCAGATTTAATCCAATATTCGAATTTGAATCATCTTCACACGACTTCTCCTGAAAATACGTAGTGTATGCATCGATAGCCTCGTTCTCACTCCGAAAAGATTTGTACATTGAACCTTTGAATCCAAGGACATGTGGAGCACATTCACTCAACTATCATAAATCCCGACCCGTACGCCTTTGAAGACTGCATAATATTTCTCAACCTTTTTTACGCTTGTGCTAATAAACATTATGGTAGAAGATGTTTTTTTTTTCAATGTAGAAGATGAAGCTCTGTTAGAAGAAAGAATAAGAAAGAGAGGAAGAAGAAGATAGAGAGGAAGAAGAAGAGAGAGAGGAAGAAGAAAGAGAGGATGAAACGGTAACAAAGGGAGAGAGAGAAAATGGTTGTATTGTGTAATTATTACCTGCCTTGAAGAAAGAAGAAGAGAGAGAAAAGGGTGTCAGAATTTAATATTTTATTCAAAAATAATAGTTAAACAATATATTGGAATCAAGGGTATATTAGACATTCTAGCGCAACTTAAACCAAAATTGGACGAAAATGCCCCTGTCTGTACATACAGATTCTGTATGTTTAGCATCACCCTTTCAGAAATTGTATCAATGATAAATAATAAATAAAATAAGTATTAAAATAAACCTCAAAATAGAGTGTTGCAGGGCCAGAAACATTAACAACCAAACCACCCTTTAACATGGACCAGCAACCTTTTTGTGCAGCAACCCAACCAACCTTTACATAGTTTGTTTTCGTCTTCAAAATTGCTACTATATCAGCGTTTCCACTGCGGAACAGGGTGGTCTTTGATGGGGTCTCCCCCTCAGTCAGTCGATGCATGGCGCAAATCGTTGTTGGTATTAGGGAAGCCAATAACATCTCTCGGGGTTATGCTGACGGTTCAGTTCAGGATCTCTTGATTGCCAGGTCTCTTGGTGTCTTGGGCAGGCACAAGCCGACTCGACAGGGTTCGTCTTTTAAATGGACCCCACCGGATCCGCATTGGTACAAGATCAACACAGACAGCAGTGCAACATCCTCTCTAGGTAGTTTGCATGCAGGGGCGGTGTTTAGGAACTTCAGGGGGTTCTTTGTTGCGGCTATTGCCCAAGAGGTTGGTTGGGGTATTCCTTTTGAGGCGGAGTTAGCAGCGACACTCATTGCTATTCTGTATGCCCATGCCCAAGGGTGGCGGTTCTTATTGATCGAGTCGGACTCCAGTCTGACAGTTAGCACTTTGATGAGCTCTACTCCTTCTGTCCCTTGGATTCAAAAGTTAATATGAAATAAATGAATAAATAATTTAAGAGTTTTTAATATATTAACATCATTATTTGTTATCAAGAGATTTGATTTTCAGGAAGACGGACGAGCATTCTGATCCGGGAGCACTCCTAGCACATAATAAAGAAATTAATAAAATATATGGTTTAGTGAATATTTAAAATGAAAGAAGTTTAATTAATAACTTTACAAATTATTTTATGAAAGCTCATGATAAAAGACTAAACAAAGCATACTATGTTTTAATAAATAATAATGCATTGTTATCTTAGTTTTAATACAAAATATTTACTTGCTTGATCATAGATACATCTCCTATGTGAAAATTACATTTCTTTGATTATCCTGCTTTGCATGTGTATGTGATATAATGTTTGTCTTATCTGATTTTATTTTAGGTTACGAGTCATTCTGATGATTTGCTATTAAATTAATACTAGAATTAATATAGAAAGTCTTAAGTCAAATGTTATAATTAAATAATTTTTGTCTCGAAGCGCGACGATTTTATCACCATAAATCCTAAATAAATATTTATAGCTCTCGTGTAATTTTCCGCAAAAAACTAACACGAAAATAAGTAACGACTTTGTAGTAAATATCGAGTACTAATGAATGCCGCGATAAATAAAATATCTACTACTTTAATTTTTTTAAATCACAAAAGTTCATGTAGTCACTTTTGGTCCACCCATTCCTACATGGTTGAAAATCAACCAAATCACCTTTGTCTCTCACTCTCGGCCAAATATTCACTCCCTCCCCTTCTATATATATCTCCATCACTCCAAGCTTCTACTACATTAGCTCTTCAGAAAAACAAGTCCAACCCCTGCAATTTTCACTACTCAATCAAACTCCAAGAATTAATCAACAAAGATGAAGAACAACTCTATTTGTCTTCCCCTTCTCTTCCTTTTGATCGACTTCTTCCTCTTCAATAGGAAGCAAGTTGATTCTTCCACTTAATAGCAGCCTTCGAGAGACGTTAACGCATCCGAGACGATTCTGGTTCGTTTCATTGAAGAACAGTCCATACGATCCAAGGAAAAGGAAGAACACCGCATCCTTTCTCTTAATTTGCTATTGCCCTTTATTTCTAGGTTCCATTTTGATAACTTGTTCTTCAATGATCTTGCTCAATCCTTGGAAAAATCGAGCCAACTTCATCCTTGATCGATCATCTAGGCTCCCACATGAATTCGAATCAATATCAAAACCTAAATCGAGAAAACTACACAGGTTTTAACACACAAACATTTATATGCTATTTGTATGAATTTCGATTTCCGTTTATGATTCTCGGTACTCGAATCTTGTGGAACTTGTGATATATATGTTTTATAATATGCAAGTTATACTTTAGGTGTGTTTTATTGGTTGAAAACGTGGTTTAAGTGTATAAAATGATTTTTCAAAGTTTACAATACAAGCTGGAATTTTGTGTTGAATGCAGTGACTTTGGGAATGCATATCTTTCAATATAAAAATGATTTTGATTCAAAAGCAAAGAGGGAATAATCTTCATAGAGTGGAGAGTTTAAATACAAAAAATTACACTGATTGATCGAGTATATTGAGAGATATTCGATTTTGAAAATTGGGCAGTAGCTGGGAAATCTGGAAAAACAGAGCATTTTCGTTTCGGGTTCAATACTTCGGAATCATTTTTACTCAACATCGAGACGCGTTTTTGACAAAACAATTTATTGCCAGTAAACTTAACATCATGTAGTTTAATTAACTTGGAGAAAAATGTTAATTGGGTTATCCGTTTGACGGGAATAAAATCACGAACATAGGAGAAAATTCAGTTATTCTATGTTCCATAACTAGCTAACAGGGACCAGTTTTGAAATATGCATAAACACGCCTTCTGTTCAATTGCCATACATTTAAACATAATTCATTCGACATTCTAATGCATCTTCAAGTGTTTTCAATAGTTGCAATATTTCCATAAGTGGCTAGGACTTAAATTGCTAAAAAGTGATGCTTTTGAATGATTGAAGTTTAATGATCTTATTTTATATGTTGCTTCTTTTAAGATTATTAAGTGAAGTATGTGTTTAAAGTACAGTTGATCAATTGTTCCATAAATTATTATTATTTTTTAAAACACATCAATTGATACATGTTAAAACGTGCTTGGTTAATTTATATTTTTCGATATTACTTTTCATGTAATTATGAGTTATTCATGAAGGAAAATTGTTATGTAATTTTAAGAATCAAGAGTTCTTATAATAAATAAATATTCAAGGAAACGTGCTAGGCGAAGTGCGGCCTAATCGGAGCTCGGACGGTCCTTGCGTTACGCTTGCTAAAATTATTCAAGAAGTTTGTAGCTTTTCTTAAAAGTTAAAGAGGTGGGTGTCACTATTGCATTGCCGATGTAAATGTTATATGGACTGTTGGTGTATTCTGAACTAAACTAAACAAACATAAACATATAACTAAGAACACAAGAATACAAGAATAAATTATGATATATTATTTTATGATATTGTAATCTGTGATATGTTAATCACAAGGAGGAGGTGGAAGCATTTAGGGGATTGCATGTGATAGAGTCGCTATCAGTGTCCCTTATGATTAACATACTTGAAGGAGGTGGAAGCGTTTAGGGGATTGCATGTGATAGAGTCGCTATCAGTGTCCCGTATGATTAACATACTTGAAGGAGGTGGAAGCGTTTAGGGGGTAGCATGTGGTAGAGTCGCTACCAGTGTCCCATATGATAATTATGTTTTACGATAAATATGATATATGATCTACTTATGAAAGTTATGAATAAGGATGCACTGTGAATCCTCAGTGAATGAAAGTTCACTATTACAAGAATTAAACTTCAGTGAATAACGAAATCACTATTCAGGAATTAAAAAAAGACTTACGATAATATGTTAATATAAATTAATTTTGGCATACTGCCAATCTGTATAGCAGCGTATAGGATATCCACTGAGATTTTTATCTCACACCCCAAAACTAATATTTTCAGGTTATGATCGAGAGGGCCGGTGTTGCAGCAGGGATGACATGGAGTTTCCCCATATTAAAATGCAATAATATTACATATATTTAAGACATGTTATAATAAATGAAATGTCTTATGATAGACGATGATGCCAAGTGACAGCTTTCCTAAAGTTACTCGATAACTATATGTATGTTATTTTAAAACGGCTGCTACTTATCATGTTCTAAGTTTTAATAAATGGGCCCACACTGATTTTATTGCAACTTATATTTGTCTTTATTTATTTCCGCTGCAAAACTCTTATTATATTGCTTGTGTTATTGTATTTTTAAAATAAATTTTTAGGTTCGGATTTTCGTTAACTAAGTGGCGACTCGAATTTAGAGTGTTTGAGCCTCAAGGGCTGCATTCCGGATTCGGGGCGTTACACTCACACTTTTAGAGAGGCCAACCAGGCGGCTGACGCAGTGGCCAAGACGAAGATCAACTGCATTTGGAGGGGATATCCTCCGAATTTCTTACTTACTTTCTTGCATAAAGATTTGTATACCGTCTTTTACAGACAGTGATTGTTAGAGGAGTTTACATTTTTCCTTCGCCTGGGTTTTGTCCCTAAGGAGGGTTTTCCCATGCAAGGTTTTAACGGCCCTCCGGCCTCTGGCTCGACTTGTGAGCTTATGGTTTTATATTTTCTTTTTTCTTTTATATTCCATACCTTTTTATTGGTCCTTTACAATGAAGTACTGTATAAAGGATATGATATTTCTCTAAGCTTGATTGATATACAATGATGTTTAGCTTAGATGTGAACTGGAAGTGTTTGAAAACTTAAAAATGATGTATTCTTTTGAAAGCTTGAAGGCTTATATGCTTGTAAACTCTACCGATCTTCTCTTCTGATCTTGATGGAGCTCTCATCAGTAGACTTGATCCAATAGATGTGATCTTCTATCCTTGACTACTTGGATGCCTTGAGTGGTTTCCAAACTCCAGTATTTATAGAGCAATGTGAGGTTATATCCGTTGGAGAGACAATCTCAAATTGTCTATTTCCATCTTCTTTGGACTTTACATCATGAGGACAAATTCTGTGATAGCTAGTGACATGTCTATACTTTGAGAAGTAAACGGCTAAAGCTTCTTTGTCTTGATTTGTTTCCACTCTTCCCAATGTCTGAATTGTAGATTCAGCAGTCAACTATAAGACATTCCTCCTGATCATTGAACTATGATTAAGGACAACATTCCTTATCATCAGAACAAATTTGTGCTCAAACTTTATCTCATCAACTGACTTGGCTACCAGCAGTGTTGGCTAGCTTCTTCAGTTGAGTTGGCTTCTCATCTTCACTAAATCAAACTTGACTTAGGTTTTGATGCATGTCTTCCATATCAGTGAAGTTGACTCTATCAGCATAGTTGTCTCTTGCCTTAGACTGTTTTTAAACTCTTCTGGTTTTGTGTGCCGATAAACTCTGATGATCTTCTCTTCTGATCTTGATGGAGCTCTCATCAGTAGACTTGATCCAATAGATGTGATCTTCTATCATTGGCTTACTAGAGAGATTGACTCTCCTGATCTACTCTTCTGATTTTGCTATCAGTAGTGTTAAACTCTTTTGATCTTGACTTGTCAGCAGGGTTTAAATTTTTCGATTCTTAAGCATAAGGGAACTTGATCGAATTGATCTTATAAACTGGTGTTACCCCTCAACTTATGTATCTTATCATCTATGAGCTTCCTAACATGTCAATTGTTCAACTAACGTGATCTATATGTTCCAACAATTCTGAAACATACTTAATCAATTTGACTTATCTGTCTTGGCATATCATCAGGGGTTTTGGTATCTTAATCAAATCTCATTTTATTCCCAACAATTTCCCCCTTTTTTATGATGGCAAAACCTATACAAAGGTGACTTGACTATACTCTTACAGATCTTCAGTAGAGATGACTAAGTCAAATTTCTTGTAAGAAAATGTTAGTACAGTCACAGTTTAAGCACATATATTATAAATAGAATCGAATGTTATAATTTTGTATTTGTATTTATTTACTAATCGAATTAAAAAAAATGTATAAAATATTGAATAATAAATCGAATTGACCAAATTATTTGATTCGTTTACAACGCTAGATAGAGTTTATCAATTATTTTTCTTTTAATTTTAATCAACCAATTAAATGAGTACTAATTAGCATCCTACCGCTCAGCATAGTTGAACTCGTTATAAATAAAACTATTAGGTGATGTTTAATTCGGATTTTGGATGGTTTCGAAAATCAATTTTTAAAATATTGAAATTTTGAAACCCTGATAAATAGTAATATTTGTATTTTTTTTTTGAGTTTTTGAATAATAGAAGGTTTAATTTTATGTCAAATTATTGTATAAAATTAAATAAAATTGTATTATTATGTTATTGTTGAGTGAGATTATAATGATTAGTTGATTGTGTAATGATTGGATGTATATTACTCCCTCCGTCCCGGGGAAAACTCTCCATGAGCTCCGGGCACGGAGGTTAAGAAATACTAATATAATAAGTAGATGTATTAGAGGTGAAGTGATTGAGAGAGAGAAGAATATAATGAAATGTGAGAAAAAATAGTTACCAAAAAAGAATGGATAACTTTAATTAGGATGGACGAAAAAGAAAAATTGGGTAGCTTTCACTGAGACGGAGAGAGTATATTATTGTTGAGAAAAATTATAATAATTGAAGTGATATTACATATATTTAATTTTATGTCAAATCAATATGTTTGATATAAATGATTTTAAGTGGGTTTTGAAAATCAATTTTAAAATTTCAAAGTAAAATCGGTGTAGAATCTTACAATCCAAAACTTAATCTTTAAAATAAAAAGTAAACATCACCTTAAAGTTGTCTTATATTACTTGGGGAAGGAGAATCCAACATCTATATCTATATTATTAATATAATACACCAACATATTTCTATATTTAGTTTCGGCGGGAAAGTTTGTGGACCGTTGATCGTTTTCTTCATTTTGATATTGACCGTTCATTTGGTCTTCCCTATAAATATGGTAACTCCCATTTATTATTTTTAATTAATAGTTTTTTCATTTATTGCTCTTCATCTTAACCGTTGATATTTCTAGATTGAATTGTGTCCTTCAGATCAATTCCTTAAAATTTGTAACGTCTTTCTCATCTTCTCTATAAATTCGTCATTTTTTTTGTTTGTTATTCACATCAAACCTCTTTTCTCTCTATTGTATGGTTGTTATGTAGTTGGTATTGTTATTATTTTATTTTTTATGATGATGTATTGTTATAGGATAAATTTTGTATTTATGTATTAACATCTAGATAAGCAATTTAGTTATTTTATTTTTATTTGACAAGGCTTGAAGACTTATAAGAGTTTTTGAAGATTTTGATGAAGATGTTGTTTGTCAAAGGTTGAAGATTTGTCGAAGATGTTGGTATTATTTGAAGATTTGTTGAACATGACTTATAAAAATAATTGTAAATTTATAAATTATGTATTTTTGTATTTTACCTAAATATGTAATTTAGTTTATTTATTTTTGTTTGGTAATACTTGAAGATTTATTATTTGAAATTTTTGTTGTTATTTTGTATTTTTTTTATGGTTTATTTGATGGGAACACCTTAGTAATTATACTAAAGCTTATGATTTATTTTAGGTTGTGTTTGGATGGAGAGATTTGATTTGAGGAGGCATTTCAAATGAGAGGAGTTAAAAAATATAGATGGATTTCAAATGACATGGTTTCAGTGAGGATTTGAAATCTCTCTCAATTTTAACTAAAATTGTGTGGACACAAATCTAAGTATTTGAAATCCATTCATAATCCAAACATGTATAATAGATTTTAACTATGGATTTGAAATCAATAAGCCCCAAATCCACCCAACCAAACGGAGCCTTACAGATTCGTTTATCATTCTATTGACTAAAGTTTAGTTTAATATTATTAGTACATAAAAAAATTTATATTGATAAACAATAAAAAAATGAACATTAACATTAAATTTCTCTCTCATTTTGATTCTCACTTTTCTCTCTTTTGCAGGTTTCCAGAAAATCGTGGCTAAAGTGGTAAATCACGGCCTAGACAGCCAAATCGCCGACTAGGCTGCCTTTCTTTTACAAAAAACGATGAAAAACAGAAAATCCTAATCGGATCGGCTTCTCCGCATTGTTTTTGCGAAATAAAATATAAATAGGTTACATTTTAATGTTAAAAAAGACAAACAAAAAAAAAAGTTAAAGAGACTGGGATGAAGTAAAGCCCGCCTTCTCCGCCATCCACTACTGCTTCCTCCGGTGCCATCGCCACTGTCCACTGTCGCTGCTGCTCCCTCTATCGCCATAGCCGCTCCATCCATTGATGTATAATGTTATTTCTGTTGTGAATTAACTTTGTTTGTAACATGTTTAACCCTAATATATTTAAGGGTTTCAATTAATCAATGGACTTGTGACCTACGTACAATTTAAATAGTCCATATACAATTTAATGTGTTCGCATACTGTAGATGTTGTTAACTCTTGAATGCTTTAACATTATCAACAACATCTTAATTTGACCTTTCGATATTTTTTCTAAGTCTTTTCTGAAATGCTACATTAAATGTTGATCTAAATGTTGTCGCATTTCTGACAGGATCTACAAGCTTCTACAAGGATCTGGAACCTGGAAGATTCCAGAACATTGCAGAACGTGCTAGACTACCTTGGAACCTTATAAATCGACCTGGAGCATACAAGAAGACTCTAGAAAGATCATGGAAGTTGAGTTCCTAAAAAATAGGATCTCAAAGATGGAAGCCTCTAGAATTCATCCCTCACTCTATAAATACCGAAGGAAGGCTTCATAATTCAGTGTATTCTATTCGATCAATATCCTAGACTAGTGTTCATCTTGTTAGGAAATTGTGGCCCCAATAGTTATACCTTTTAGTTCATACGAAGTATCCCCCCCGTATGACTGTGCGCTTTTCTTTATCTATCGAGAGTGTAATCATAGATAGGACTAGCATTTTGGCGGTGTATAATTCATACACTTAGATCGTTTTTAGAACAAGGCACCTGCCTCGTTTGTAGTTTCTGTTGTGAAGGTTATTGTTGTAACATTTCACACAACATTTATACTTGAAGATAAGTATTGATATTTCGCCGTAAGGCTAACATAGATTTTTATTTATAAAATCTATGTTAGAAATATTTCCATTGTGTCTCGTTTGTTTTTAGTGTTTCAAGTCTTCCGCTGTGTATCTTTATTTCTGATATACTGTTAGAGTCGGTGTTGTACAATTTGTCTCAACATTTAGTACAACATTAATCTGTTTTTACTTAAACACTATACCAGCACACTTTTAGTTGGTATCAGAGCTGATACCTGACGATACTAGGTTAGATCTTTGGTTAAGTGTGTTTTTAGTTTATGTTAGCAATGGAAACACATCACATATCCACGACACTTAGGCCACCCGTTTTAGATGGTTCGAATTATGCTTATTGGAAGCCTAAGATGCGTATGTACATCAAGTCGATTGATGAATGTGCTTGGAGGACTGTACTTATAGGATGGGAAGCTCCAAAGAGACCAGCAGATGCAGATGGTGAAGTCCAACTCAAGAGAGAAGTTGACTGGACGAATGATGAAATAACAACAACAGACTACAATTCTAAAGCTTTAAATGTTATTTTTACCTCTGTTGATGTTTCAATGTTTAAAATTATATCTAACTGTTCTACTTTTAAAGATGCATGGGACAAGTTGCAAGAGCATTGTGAGGGTTTAGACAGTGTTCGAAGGACTAAGCTTCGAATGTTGGGGACAAAGTTTGAGAATCTCCGAATGAAGGAAGATGAAACTATTTCATTTTATAACGAAAGGTTAAGTGAGATAATCAATGAATCACATTCTCTTGGTGACCCTATTTCTAATGTTAGAGTAGTTCATAAGATATTAATATATGTTCCTAAAAGATTTGATGCTAAAATTTGTGCTATTGAAGAGGCAAAAGATACTTATAAGTTAAGTCAAAATGAACTTGTGAGTATTCTTAGAACTTATGAGATAAACACTAATCAAGTTGATGAAACTAATGATAATAAGAAAGTTGTTGTTTTTAAAGGGGAAACATCAAACAAATCTGAGTTTCAACCTATCATTACTGAGGTTGATTCGGATGAAGAATTTCTTGATGAATGTCTCAACAATCCTAACAGCATTGCCCTTCTCACTAAGCATTTTAATAAATTTCTTAAGAAATCCGTGAACAAATCTAGAAACATTCAACCTAAGATTCAAATCAACACATCAACACCTCAACCAGAAAGGAGGAAAGGTAAATTCACACCAAGACTATCAAAGAGTGAAGGTAAACCAAGATATGATTATGAATTTCGAAAATCAGTTCAATGCAATGCTTGTTCTGGATATGGCCACTATGCAAATGAGTGTGCCAATACCAAACTTAAGCAAAAAGTGAATTTTAGTTTTACCTTGAGTGATGATTCTGATGATGATGATCTTGATGAATCAAATGATAATGAATATTCTCATTTTACCAGAATTGTTTATAATGATTCCTCAAATGATGATCTAGATGAAATATGTTGGGAATAAAATGAGATATGTTTTGATTCAATACCAAAACCCCCTGAGACATGCCTAAGTCAAGTTGAGTATGTTCTAGAGATGTTAGAACATATAGAATAAAGGCTAGATGAGAAACTGGTATGTTAGGCAGCTCTTAGTTGAATAGATGCACAATTTGAGGGGGAACCTATGCTTTGAAGTTTATCAAGAACAAGTCCCCTCAAGGCTCAAATTCTGGAACAACCACTAAGCCTAATGAAGGCCAAGTATGTTGATCAGGAGAGTTGTCCAGGAGTGTTGTCTTAGCACAATTAAGCAAGATCAAATCTTCTGAAAGCATGAGGTCAACCATACTGAAGAGTTAAAGACAACAAAGCCCTAAATATCTCCAAAGAATCATGCTAAGTTCACTTTCAAGAGAAGCAAAGGGCAAGAGCCAAGTCATCTGATATGAGCAAGCCAACCTTGCTGATAAGCAAGACTGCTGATAGTGATAAGGAGAGTTGTCCAGTTGATAAGGAATGTTGTCCTATCATTGGAACAATCTTCAGAAGCCATGTCCAAGTCCTAACAAGAGAATCTTAAAGTCAGATATTGGGAAGAGTGCTGCAGAATGAAGACAAAGCTTAAACAGCCGTTTATTTCCCAAATGAGGACATGTCACTATCAAGATTCTGTCTTCAAAGTTGAAGAACTGAAGAAGACATTTATGGACACTTGAGGCTGCCTCTCCAACGGGCAAATCCTTCAATTGTCTATAAATACAGAAGTGTGAATACCTTTTGAAAGCACCTCAACAGAATCCAACTACACAAGTATTCTGAAGTTCATAGAACTTTCAAATCTTTCAAAGACTATCTTAGTCTTCAAACACTTCTTCTAAGCTGAACCTACATTGTATATCCATACAAAGCTTAGAGAGATATCCTATCCTTATACACTGATCTTCATTGTAAAGGATATCTCATTAGTTGGAACCTTACTTCAATCCTTACCCCTTTCAAGTGAGAAAGTGAGAAGGTTGTTGTAGTAGTAGTAGAAGTGGTAGGAGCTGACTGTTGAGAGAAGAACAGTTCAGTTCTGAGTGGAGAAGAGGGTACTATGACTCTAGACATCCTAGGGATCAATTCACCAAGGAGTGGTGTTATTGATCAAGTGCACCTTGGCACTATAAAACAAGTTAATTCCAAGAGTGAAGGAATTATCCTGTTCAATCAGGGAAAGTGGATGTAGGAGCTTGAGTCTCTGAACCACTATAACTTCTTGTGTTGATTTACTTTCAAAGTACTTTCATACATTCAACACTGCACACAAACTGATCTTTCAAAGGACTATTATTCAAAGACTGTGCAAAACCTATTTGGACAAGTTCCCTGAAAACTGGACTGTATTGAATTGACAAAGTGATTTCAGAAACTAAAGGAGTCTAAACTAAAAGGGCCAACCACTATTCCGCACATATAACTCCCCTAGATAGTTATTCAACTGAGTACTCAATAGTACTTAGTAGTTTGATTATCTTAGAAGAGTTAATCATCTTCAGCAGAGTTGTCCATGACAACCTTGCTGAGCTCTGGTTTGATCAAAGTCAAAAAGAATTTGTATACAAGTGTATTCCCCCCCCCCCATACACTTGTTATATACTCCTTTCAGGACCAACAAAATAGATTCTGATGCTGTACCTGATGCTTCAATATCTACAGCAACATCAGAATAGAATCACCCAGATTTAGTCTGTTTTAATGGTTTGGTTGATGATGCAGGAAAAAGGATTGATGACAAAGCATACCAGAAGTTGTTAGATGATTGGAACTCTCAGAAACTCACTCTTAATTTCTTGAATAAAGAGAATGTGTATCTGAAAGACACAATCACTAAACTAGAAGTTATTCTTACCAAAAGAGATCTGGAAAGCTGTAACTTAAAGGAGAAACTGATCAATTCCACTTTATGTTTCAAGAAATACTCCAAGAGTGCTTCTGAGGTAAAATATGCTATAGCTACTGGTAAGTCTAATAATCATGGTTTAGGTTATGATGGTACTACTGCTTCTATTTCTGAAAATTTTAGAAAACCTGTGAAATTTGTGAAGGCAAATGTTAACACATCTGGTGTAACATTTGCACAATCAGATCCTCACAAGGTTAAAAAGAAGTTTACCTATCATTACTGTTGCAAAGTTGGTCATATTCGTCCTTACTGTATAAAAAGGTTTGAAGAAATGAAAAATGAGAAAATGTTGCCTAAAAAACTGTCACATCCTAGGAAACTGTTTTTGAAATCTGCATGGAAACCGAAAGCTACATGTAATGTTGTTCATACCTCCTTAAAAGCATGTCTACTTGATCTATGGTATTTTGATAGTGGTTTTTCTAGACATATGACATGTCGTATAGATTTCTTATCTGATTATGTGACCATGAATGGTGGTAGTGTTACATATGGTGGTGGTTCGAAAAGACAGATTATTGGTAAAGGAACTTTGAATGTTGAAGGTTTTCCTAAGCTTAAAAATGTCTTGCATGTTAAGGGCTTACTTGCAAATCTGATTAGCATTAGTCAACTTTGTGATGATAATTTGCATGTGAAATTTGACAAAGATTCATGCTATGTTCTTAATAAAGATGAAGTTTGTGTCATGACTGGTACCGGGTCAGTAGATAATTATTATCTTATTGGAACAAATATGTGTAACTTGTCAAAACATGATGAAAATATTCTATGGCATCAAAGATTGGGTCATGCAAATTACAGAGCAATGAAAAGGCTAATTAGAGAAGATGCAGTAAAAGGAATTCCAAAACTAAAGTTTCACAATCCCACTTTATGTTGACCATACCAAAAAGGTAAGCAGGTAAGAATGCCGCACAAAATGCTGTTACATTGTTCTACACATCGATACTATGAATTATTGCACATGGATTTGATGGGTCCTATGGAAACTGAAAGCATTGGAGGAAAGAGGTATTCCTTAGTTGTGGTAGATGATTTTTCTATATTTACCTGGGTAGAGTCTTTGAGAGACAAATCTGAAGCATTTGTTGCATTTAAAATTCTTTATAAGAGGTTCAAAAATGTGTTTAACTTGAAAGTTGGCCGCATTAGAACTGATCATGGTAGGGAATTTGAAAACAACATGTTTAATGATTTTTGTGATAAAAAGGGTATTTTACAAGAATATTAATCTCCTAAAACTCCACAACAAAATTGAATTGTTGAAAGAAAGAATAGAAGTTTACAAGAAATGGCAAGAGTCATGCTTACATCCAAAAGTCTTGCTAAGAAATTTTGGGGTGAAGCATTGAACACTGCATGTCATATTATTAATAGGGTTTATATTCGTTCTAGCACAAATCAAACACCTTATGAGATTTTGAACAACAGAAAATTAAATGTGAAATATTTTCATGTATTTGGTTGTGTGTGTTATATTCTGAATGATAGGGATCAACTTCATAAATTTTATTCTAAAAGTGATAAAGGTTTCTTTTTAGGCTATTCTAGAAATAGTAAAGCTTATAGAGTTTATAACCTTAGAACTAACACTGTTCAAGAATCTGTTAATGTTGTGTTTGATGATGATAAAGGTCTTACAGATGACAAATATGAAGAAGATGTATCACATGTCACTGATAGTTCTGAGAATACACTGAAGTCTGAAAATGCTGCACCGAATGTTAACACATCTGGGTCAACATCTACAGAACAGTCAGTTGTACCTTCCCAGAATGACCAGTATGTTCCCAAAATGAATCCTTCTTCAAGAATAGGTAAAATTCATCCTTCTGACCAGATCATAGGTGATACTACAGTTGGAGTGCAAACAAGAGGAAGAATAAGATCAAATAAGGTAGATATGGTAAGAACAATATGCATGTATTCTATGTGTAATGTTGTAAATGTTGAATGCTATTTATCTAAAATTGAACCTAAGAGTGCTAAAGAAGCCTTAACTGATGAAAACTGGATTAATGTTATGCATGAAGAACTTGGTCAGTTTGAAAGAAATGAAGTGTGGACACTTGTTCCAAGACCTAGTCATACTAATGTGTAGGTCCCTAAAGTTGAGTTAATATCGAGTAAGCTAGTGAAAATGTCTAGAGGGGGGTGAATAGACTTTTCAAAATTCTTTCGATATATCAAAGTACAATATGCGGAATACAGAATTAATCAATGAGCCCAATTCAAGTTTATACTCAACTTCTTATTCGAGAACTCTGTTCTAGTATACTCAACTTGGCTTGTTCAGATATGTATGTTTAAACAATTAAACAGTTAAGCAATTAAACACAAACAAAACAGTAAAGTAAACAACACACAACGATTTTATAGTGGTTCGACAACTTGTCTACGTCCACTCTCACAAACCCAGTTGTGATGTTTCTACTAACTCTTCCAATCGAGTACAGTGTGTTCTTGTAATTTTAAGTCCCAAGAAACAAGACTTAGATCTTCTCGACTATACTACCAAGTATATCTTCGATCTTACTAGATATTTACAAGTATCTAGCAACTTAAAAACAGTAAACAAAAACGTAAAACTTATTCAGTAGCAGTCTTCTGGTTTCTTCACTTGACTAGCGGACTTGCTTTCTGAACTTCAACTCTGTGAGTAACTTGCTTCGAATGCTTCAGTAATTCTTCAGTATGTAGCTTATCAGTCTTTCAGTAGTCTTTAATCAATAAACACCTTGGGGTATTTATAGATTTCAACTTCAAGAACTTTGTCAGTTGTAACCAACCTTTCTTGAAAACTAATTTTATCCTTTCATACTTATCCTTCCACGCGTTTAAGTAGTTAATCAGTTATTTCTAACTAACTCTTCAATCCTTATCTTTATACGCGCTTGAATAACTAAATTCATGTTGACTTGTCTTGTTGAGTCTTGTGGTCGCACCTGTCTTCAATAGTAGACTTCTTCCTTCTTCTTCTGGTCTTCGTGCAATCCTTCAGTAGTAGACTATTCTATTCCTAACAAGACTATTACATTACTTTAAGCTTTATAACATAGCTTAGTCAACTTAGAATCTATACAATGAATATTTACATATGAAAATCATGAGCTTCTATACAATGCTTAATATAGCTCAATAACAACCTAAACATTTAATATGAACAATACTTATAAATCGTACTTGTCTTTTTTTCCTTAGAAACTTAAACTTGACAATACTTGTCTTATGTGAACTCTACTGGTCTGTTCAAGATGACTTCTCTTAACTAGACTAGATCAGTCAACACTTAGAAAATATTCAAACTACTTTTGGCTTATCAAAACTTCATCTTTATCTTTTATCATCATTTAGGACTTGTTTCAGGATTCATATCCCAACATAATGTTATTGGAACAAAGTGGATATTCAAGAATAAAACTGATGAATCTGGTAATATTGTTAGGAACAAGGTTAGGTTAGTAGCACAAGGTTATACCCAAGTTGAAGGAGTTGATTTTGATGAAACTTTTGCACCTGTTGCTAGGATATAATCTATTAGATTATTGCTAGCAATTGCATGTTTTATTGATATAAAACTTCATCAAATGGATGTAAAAGCTGCATTTCTAAATGGCATACTGAATGAAGAAGCATATGTTGAACAACCTATGGGATTTGAAGATCCACAGTATCCTGATCATGTATATAAACTTAAGAAAGCATTGTATGGTCTTAAACAAGCTTCTAGAGCATGGTATGGTAGGCTTACTGACTTTCTTTTGGAATATGGCTTTATTAGAGGAGAGGCAGATAGAACTTTGTCATTAAGCACATTGAAGATGATATACTTATTGCTCAAATATATGTTGATGACATTGTGTTTGGTTCTACTTGTGATAAAATGTTGAGTAAATTTGTTGAGGCAATGACTGCAACATTTGAAATGAGTATGGTTGGAGACTTGAATTACTTTTTAGGTCTTCAAATCAAACAATGCAGCGATGGTATTTTCTTCTCCCAGAGTAAGTATGCTAAGAACTTGGTTAAAAGATTTGGTCTTGAGAATTCAAAACCGATGAAAACTCCTATTGGATCTACTTTGAAACTTTGCAAAGACAATGCTGGAACAGATGTTGATCCAACACTTTACAGATCCATGAGAGGTAGTGTATTTAACCTCTAGTAGACCAGATATTATGTACAGTGTGTGTGTTTGTGCTAGGTACCAAGCTAATCCAAAGGAATCTCACCTGAATGCTGTGAAAAAGATTATCAAGTATGTTTCAAGTACAAGTGAACTAAGAATCTGGTACACTAACGACACCAACAACATTTTGATAGGTTATAGTGATGTTGATTGGGCTGGAGATATAGATGATATAAACAATCTTGTATCATGGCACAACAAGAAACAGAATTGTGTTTCACAATCCACAACAGAATCTGAGTACATAGCTGCTGGAAGCTGCTGTACACAACTCTTGTGGCTGAGCAAGATGTTCCATGACTATGGTATTGAGAATGGTATACTTACAATCTTTTGTGATAATACTAGTGCCATTAACATTTCGAAAAATCCTGTACAACACTCACTCACAAAGCACATTAGCATAAGACACCATTTTATGAGAGATTTAGTAGAGAAGAATATTGTTAAGTTGGAGTATATACCTACTGAAAAACTGAATGCTGATATCTATATATATATATAATAACAGGATAGTTTCCTCAAAATAATTTCCCGCCCATTTCACATTCTATTTCTGAAAAATAATTTTTTAATCCTTTTATTCTGCACAGTTCTGAGTATTTCCATTTTTTCAAGAAGACCTTTGGCTTATTGAGGAAGCCAAACTCTTCAAATTCCACCTTTTTTATTTTTTCATTCTCACCTCCTTTCTTCTGGCTTCACTCCTTCCTTCTTCCCCAATGCCCTTTACAAAATCTGTTGATCTCCATCGCCAAATTTCAATGGAATACCGTGGTCGCTTCTGTAGAAAACCGATGTCATCGTATTTATTAAAGTTTCGCCCTTCTCCATTTTCGCCGTTTGTCTCTGTTCAATCTCAGATCTGTAGCCTAGGTATGTGAAATTGCTCTACTGTCCATTTTCAATTTTTATTTTTAGGATACTGCAATTTTAATCATTTCAATGGAAAATTATTGATTTCGCTTTCAAATTCAACACCCACTATTTCAATTCAGCACCTCTATTGCTTCTACCGGAACCTACCACTTCCGCATGTATCTTAAATTTTTGGGAAAATTTTGGATTTGGATTCCGAAAATTTTGTGCTTCAGACCACCGGTGTGTAATATTTTTTGGTTGACACCAGATTTAGGTATGAAAATAAAGCTCTACCTATCTTACTGTATCTTCTGGAAGCATATTCTATACATAAATCTCCAACTGCAAAACTGTGAACTCAAATGAAAGTTATGAAATTGACAACAATCTTATTTTCTCAAAACTCATGTTAAACTACTCTTAGCATGTAATGTATGTGAAATGGTATGATTTCCTAATGTACTGTAGTAATTAGTTACTTGCAAAATTTCTTTGTGAAATGATGTCCAACAAATTCATATGACCAAAATTCTGATTGGAGTTGGAAATTTGCATTTAGTTTATTCATATTCATGTTATCTTGATGGATATTGCTGATAGAATGATTATTTGCCTATTATTATGTAACTAAAATAGTAAAATTGCTTCCTACTAATGGAAGAGATTGGTATGACTTCATGTTTTATCAGGTGTGGTTGGTGCTTATATCAGAATTTACATTTGTATAAGGACATCATTTTTATAATATGTTATCTTCATTTATTCATTTTAAAGAGGTCCATTGCTGCATGATTTATATTTTCAGGTAAATTTGTGATTTTGCGTTCGGTTTGTTTAGGTGAATTATTAAAATTTAAACTTCAAGAAGCTTTTGATTATATGCCTCAGAGATCATGCTATGGTGATTACTTTGTGGATAGTGACAAAAATTAAGAACTGGAGTACTTTATATTTAGGATAAGTGTACTAAGAAATTTCTTGCTCTATTACACGCCCACTAATTTGGAGAAATTGTAATTCTCTGTTATCCTCATGCTTACAGAGGTTAACCAATTGGTGGAGAAGGGTGATGATACGACACATGATAATTCAAGAGTTTGAGTTACACTTGAGTTCGATACTTTGATAATTAGTTAGAAAAATGTGCTTAATTCATTGAAGAGTGATGGTTGTTTTTTAATGAAATACTATACAAAAAATAGGTTTTCCTTTGTGTGTATGCCTCATGTCGTGCCTCCCTCGCTGCTGGCCTTGCGCCTTTCCTTTCTCCCCGCCCGCTTCTCAATCTTTCGGCCATCTCTGATTTATGAATCCCTATTTTAAATTTGGTTCGCTAGGTTAGTTTTATTTTATTCAATCAATTTCAATCTGTTTTTCGAACCCTCTCCTGTTTTAGTACATTTTATTCAGCTGGGAAGATTAGAAATATGATCCATGTGAGTTGTATGCATTAACATAGTTCCTAAATACACGACATAATTTATGTCCGTAGTAAAACTTCTGCCCAATACCAGCCAATAAACATTAGTTTTGTGTCTTTTAACAAAACATCTTCTTTTTATACTTTCTTTATAGTTTTCAACTTAAGTCCTATTAATGCATTTTTCATTTGTAGAATTGCAGTCCATCCCAACTTGCTGATTCAAACCACAATTTTACATAATTTTTCTTTCTTACTCAAGTTAGCAACTCAATTAACCTAAAACGTTTTTCTCTTATTTCAAAGCTGCTTTATAGGGCTGGTTAAAGATTGAAGAGGAAGCCCATGCCAAAGTGTATGAGAGCAAGTAAATTCACTTTTTTGTTCTTTTTTATGAATTGTGATTTCACAATTTAAATTGTTTATAATTCAGAATTTTTGATTAAGAACAAAAGAATAATTATAGATTTTAGAATAGTTTAGATGTTTGAGTTCATGATAATAGATAAGAAATACTTGATTTTCTGTTATTCTTAGGTGATGTGAAATACATATTTTTAACCTTAAAGAAGCAACTTAATGAGCAAAAGTTTTGTTTTATAGTGGAATCTCTCATAATTTCTATTTCGAGTGATATCAGTTCATCTTAGTTTAATTTTCTTGGCTATTTCTCAGATATAAAAAGTAGAATTTAGCTTCAATTTTTTTTCAGACAAGGTAACACTTTCCAACCCAAGAACTGAGTTAAGATGATATACTCCCTCCGTCCCAGGATTATTTGCACCATTTTATGGGCACGCAAACTAAGAAAAAGGTGTAATGAGTGGAGTGTTGAGGGATAATTTTGTAACTTTTATGAATAAAGTAAAGTGAATGATTGGATTGAGGGTAAAAGTAATGGCATTTTGTGTAAATATGTGGATATTGTGAGGGTGGGGTTTATGAAAAAGTTTCCTTTTTGGGTAGTGCAAACAATTGTGGGACGGACGAATAAGGAAAGAGTGCAAACAATTGTGGGACAGAGGGAGTATTTATTTTTAGATGGGGGCATCTACTAATGAAACTTAAATTAAAAATTATGTCTTATGCAAACATGTAGCTTTGTGTATTTATTAGAGTATTTGTAATGTAATTGAAAATGTGAACACGTTGTAAATACCTTTTAATTACGTGTTTTTACTTCCATGGAGCTTACAAAGAATATGTTGTGGTAATACTAATTGAATGGCTCAGCTGGGCATTGTGAATATAGGTTTAGCAATTGATTTTGTGCTTGATATTGTTACACAACTTTGAAAAAGTTTGCTAAATTTTTTATTTTTTATTTCTGCAGTATCATAATTTCTATGTCACGAGTTTACAAAGAATAAACACTTATTTGATCATAATCGAACATGATAAGGTTTCAAATGTAAAAAAAAATGTCATCGGACCTATCTCAATGTTAAAATTATGGCTGAATTGATCATTTTTCCTAATATTAATTAATGCACACATATTTTAATTATATAATATATATTTAACTATAATAACCATTGAATAATATTTTCTACATAATTCAATTTTTAGATTTTATGTTTTAGATTTTTAAGTTTTATACATATATGAATTATATATTGTGTTGGGATATGAATCCTAAGACAAGTCCTAAATGATGAAAAGATAAGATGAAGTTTTGATAAGCCAAAAGTAGACTTGAATATTTTCTAAGTGTTGACTGATCTAGTCTAGTTATGGAAGTCATCTTGAGCAGATCAGTAGAGTTCACAAGACAAGTGAAATTCATAAGACAAGTTATGTTTCAAAAGAAAGTTTAAGTATTCGAAAGACAAGTACGTTTTATAAGTACTTTGTATAATTGTTTAGGTTGTTTTACTGAGCTATATTAATGATTGTATAGAAGCTCATATTGTTTCGTTTATATTCATATATCATTGTATAGATTCTTAAGTTGACTAAGCTATTTTATATAGCTTAATGTAAATGTAATAGTCTTGTTAGATTAGATGATAGGACTAGATTAGTGTTCTATTGAAGTTTACAGAAGAAGACCGGCGCAAGAAGAAGAAGAAGAAGAAGATGAAGTCTACAGAAGACAGGTGCGCAAGGCAAGACAAGACAAGACAAGACGTGAATAAAGAAGTTAGTTATTCAAAACGCGTGTGAAGATAAAGTTTGAAGAGTTAGTTAGGAATAACTAATTAAATACTTAACCGCGTGGATGGATAAAGATAAACAGTTATGAGTTAGTTTTCAAGAAAAGTTGGTTACACAACTGAAAGTTCTTGGAATTGATAGTCTATAAATACCCCATGGTATTGAACGATTCAAGACTACTGAAACTCGATATACTGAAGCGAATTAAAGACGTACTCAAGTGAATTACTCTCAGAGTTTGAAGATTCAGAAAGAAGCCAGAAGACTACTGAAGAAATCAAGAAGGCTACTACTGAAGACAGATAAGTTCTATTTTTGTTTACTGTTTCAAGTTGCTAGATACTTGTAAATCACTAGTAAGATCGAAGATATATCTGGTGGTATATTCGAGAAGATCTAAGTCTTATTTCTTGGGACTTAAAACTACAAGAACACACACATTACTCCATTGGACCAGTTAATAAGAATATCACAACTGGGTTTGTGAGAGTGGACGTAGACAAGTTGTCGAACCACTATAAATCTCGTGTTTGATTTACTTTACAAGTTTTATTTGTTGTTTGATTGATTACTTGTTTAATTGATTGAATTACATATCTGCACAAGACTAGTAGAGTATACATAACAGTGTTCGCGAATTTAGTTGAGTATAAATTTGAATTGGGCTCATTGTTATTCTGATATTCCGCATTCGTATTCTGATATATTGAAAGATTTTTGAAAAGTCTATTCACCCCCTCTAGACGTTTTCACTAGCTTACTCAATATTAAACTCAACTAGGGACCTACATATTGTTAACTATATTGATTCTTTGGAGGATCGGAGGATCCAAGTGACGACCTACTACTCATTCAAGATTTGTCATACTTATGAATATAGATGGAGCATCAACATTTATTATTAATTATCCATAAATACTTTAATTATTACATTATTTTTTTAAAATTATGTGCCTAATGTTCACATTTCACAATAAACTTTTACGGGATGAAGTAAAATATTTACAAATATCTATTTTCGAATCGTTGAGAGTTCCTACTTCATTGATAAATAAAAAATACATGTATTATAGGTACCTATTTTAAATTCTTCATTCCAAGTATTTATTCAAATTTTCTTAACCTATTTCAACAGATTAATTTTGTGTCGTGTACAATAGATCATTCGACTATCCAACAGTTCTGTTTTTAATGATTAGTGTTCATATGTCACTGCTTTTGTGGGTTTTGTAATAAAAAAATGCAACGACTATGATGTCAAGAAAGAAAAAGGTGATTCTTCATAGAGGTAATTTAGATAATTTGGTCTTACAACATACAGGAAATGTGTTAGTAGATGCGGTGCTTAGTTGTGAAAAAATAGAAGTGGTTCAATTTTGATGTAAAAATTTGAAAGAAAAATTATAGTGATTAGTTACTATATATAGTAATGCAAATACTTCACCCATTCTAGCATAAATTTAGTTCGATTTGGGTTGATTTAACCTCAATTCGCGACTTTAAAAGTTGATGTCCTTAAATTGTTAGTCCGAAACGTTAGTTCTCATTCTGTCACTCTCTAAATATGGTTCTTAAAAATTATTTTTTACCCTTTAAATAAATATATTGTTCTACTTTCAAAATAATAATTGACTGTACATGTTATATAATACTGCAAGTCTGCAAAATATAATTTTTTTTGTATGCAGAATAAGGTTCTAATCATGCATGCTCTAGAGAAAGGGAGAGACTCCAATCATATACAAAAATGTCATGTGCAAGAGGGGAGCCTTTGGATCCACAAATGCGCGTGTGGATATATGATTAATGTATAAATCAAACAATTTTGTATTATTTAAATTAATATTGGAATAATTGTAATATGTTGGGTACTTGGACTATATTATATTGCTTTGTTAATTGATATATTTTCTAATGTACAATTTAGAATTTTTTTTTTTTTTTATCTTAATCTCAAGTACAATTAGAATGGGTACATGTATTATTATTTTTAAGTTATGCTTTATGTATTTATAAAATCATTTACTGGATGTTGATTTTTTATTTGCAGTAATTAAATTACATTAGGTTGGTTAATTATGATTTTGCAGCATACGGAATTAAATGCATGATTTCTTTTACAAAATATTAAAATATTATACATTTTTTAAAATTAATATGACTTATAATATTAAAATTGTTATATTATATGTTGTGTTAATTTTGAATCGATCCAACTTAATTGTGTAACTAATACTATATAATTATTTTTTTAATTTTTAATTATTCTTCTTAAAAAATGATAATAACTATATATATATACTGACCGTGCAACGCACGGGTGAATTACTAGTTTTTACAAAAGCTTTAGACCATGAGAGATTCTCTACTTTGAGGAAATCTCTTGGCATGAGCACTATCTGAAAAGAATTCGGATGGATGTTGTCACAAATGCGTTAGCTAACGCATTTGGGACAACATCATGGGTTGTATAAATTTTATAAGTTGAATTTATTTCTTACTTAGTTAAATAATTCCTTTGTAAAATATCTTCGAATCTAAGAACCTTGGAGTGCAAAAATAAACATGTCTTACACCTCTCAAATGCATAAAAATAGAATGTTATTAGCATACTAAAAGATGTACCAAATCACTGAGTAACTATGGAGCACGGAGTTCACTACTACGATGCCTTCTTTTCAAAAGGTGATTTTTGGTAAAAACATCAATATATTTGTAATCCATTAAGTAAGTATGGGGCACGGAGTTCGCTACTACGATGTACTCTACATGAAAAATGGATCAATACAAATTAGATGCTATAATACAAAAAGAAAAAATATGGTGCAACACAAATGAAGAAAATTCATGTAAAAACCGTGTTGAGGTGTTTGTAACAGTTTTGGCCACAACATTGCCTGATTCGAATTTATTTTTATTAGTTGTAATTATTTATTGAGATTTATTTTATTTATTTAATTAATTACTGACCCACGTCTTTATTTTTTTTTTCGGATTATGCGAATTTTAATTCTGTAAATTCAGGAAGCTTCTTAAATATTTAATTATTTAAATGGATTTTACCCACTAATTACCCATGATCTAGACTGTGGATAATTATGTGGAGCATTATCGAAATTTTCTGGATTATTTCATCTGTTTTCATTTAACCTCCAACTACAAGATTCGCTCTATAAATATCGATCATAAGATTTAATTCTCTTGCTAATCGTGATTTCTGAATTTGTTGAGTACTAAGATTGCAGATTTAATTTTTTGGTTGTGTATATCTCAAACTAGTGTGTGTAAACTTCCATTCATTACCTTGAAATTCCAACCGCATCACTTAAATGGCCAAAAGAAATTCAAACTCTCCACAAACTCTCTCTGATTCGAAAAATTCATCCCCTTCTCGCACAAACCCTCTCGAAATCCTTGCTTCCATGGCTTCAAAAAACTCAACCTCGTCAAATGCTGACTCAAATGTCTCTACAACCCCATCAACAACCGTTCCTACTCCTCAAACTGCTCCTCAAACCGCTCCTCATATCACCAACATTCCACAAGATGCAACTTTTGAACAGTTCACTAGGGCTGTAGAAGAAGTGTCCAATACACTGCGATCCACAGGTCATCTTCCCTTGATGACGTTTGGAGATATCACGGTGGATATCTCAAGCTATCTTGCTGAACAAACCTCTCAAATGGCCAATGCATCGAAAAGCCCCAAATCACCTGAACATACTGATCATGGTTCAAAAACTGGAAATGTTGAGGTCGCTGCTGAAGAAGAAGTTGTTGCTACTTCCGACCCTGAAGATGCTGAAATGGAGGACGCACACGTCTCTGAAAATGGTACAAGCTCCTCACACTCTGTTTCTGATGATTCTACACCTATTTCCTTTAAAAGAAATGTGTAGAAAGGCAAACGACAGAGAAGCCATGTACAAAGACGGAGGTCAAACCGTGTGTTCACTAGAGTGAATTACTCTGAATCCATGAGGAAGAAGAAGAAAGCTGGAAATGCTGCTGATGAACCCATCCAGGTGTTCACTGATTCTGAGGAAGAAACTCAAGTTGTTGTTGTTGTTGCTAAGAAATCCAAGAAAAAGAAAGATGTTGCTGAACTTAAAGGCAAAAGGAAGGCTGTTGCTGAACCCAAAGGCAAAGGGAAAGAAAAGATGATCACTGAAGATGAACCTGCTAAATCAGATTCCAACTCTGATTCTGATGTGTGCCTAAGAGATATTCTGAATTCTCTTAAGAAAAATGCTGAGCATTTTGCTGCTGCAAAGGATGCTACACCAGAACCTGAAGATGATGGCAATGGTGATAGCTCTTCCAGTGCAGAAAGCAGCTCTGAGAAAAGCTCTACATCAAGCTCTGCAAAGGATGATGACCTTGCTTCTGATGATGAAGGTATTCCTGACTCTTATGAGACTCTAGAGAATAGGTTGGATATTTATTCTAAGAGAAGATTGCTGATAGAGAAAATAATTAATATACCTGATTTTGAAAGCAAAGGCATGATTAGTTTCTTAGAGGAAAAGAATTTGATGCATGGTGTGAATTTTGGTGAATCATTCTTGACAAAATGGGCTTATGAATTCTATGCTTGTATGAAGAAGAGTATTGGTAGTAGATCATCTAAGTGGTATGAGACTGTTAATTTTAGGGGGAGGGATGTACCTTTTACTCCTGAACTGATAAATGAGTTTCTGCAAATTCCCAATGTTGAGGTAGATGAAGAACCTGACATGGATGTGGTGATTTCTGCTATAACTGGTGGTAAGGTAGTTAAGTGGACTAGACAGATGCTAGCCAAAGACCTCACTTCCCTACACTCTGTGTTATATAAACTCATTATCTACAACTGGATCCCCACTCCAAACACTACCAAAATCACAAAAGACCAAGTTGTTCTTATGTATAGGATATCTGTGCTTAAGAAATTCAATCTAGGTCTTACAATCTTACACCATATGATGAGATTTACTGGAAAAGTTTCTGAGAAAGGTAACCTACCCTATCCTGTTTTGATTTCCAATTACTTGAGGCACCATGGTTTTGTTGCCAAGAACACTGATGTGTTAAGGGGGAGAGTTCCATTACTGGCTATTGCTCCTGCCTTACTCACTGGGGATAGAGTACTGGATTTGCCTTTGACTGCTCCTGGTACTGAACATCAGCACAGACCTTCAACTTCTGATTAACCAGGACCTTCCAGACCAAGACGGAGGAATGCACCCCCAAATGTTGAGAACATCCGTATCAACATTTCTGGGAATGTTTGTGTTTCACAGGAATTTATCAAGCTTCAATTGCAGCACTTGCAGGAAACTATTGATGAGCTCCAGTTCCTGAAGGACATGTGGTCCAATATGCTTTCACCTACAACAGGGGGAGTACCACCACCATCTAACTCCAATGTGGTGATTGAAGAGATGACTGATGAAGGAGTTACAGCTGTTGCTGATCGTGGAGGACCTGATGCAGGAGAAGATGTTGCAGTGACTGATGTAGTTGCACACCTTGCATCTACTTAATTTGTTGATGAATCTGATGATGCTGCTGACATGGAGACCTTGTATGGTGATCTCCATTGATGAACAGGAAGAAGCTGCAAGACAGGGGGAGATCTGAATTCTTAATGGCAATTGTGCAGGAAGTTGATGCTGCAGTTGTTACCACAACAATTTATGCCATACTTTATGTTTAAGTAAATTCTGATACAATTATTATTTATTTCTAGATGTTAGGGTGTTTATTTTGTACTTATGCTTGATATACAACTTGCTTAAATTATGCTTACAGTTGATGATATCTGTTTACTGCTATTTGCTAAAATATGTTTACATGTTATTGATTGTTTATTTGCAGGTTGTTAGTCATGTTTAGTTCAGTCTAGATTGTTAGTAGTTCTTTTATTTTGTCTTGTTCTATCCCTTAATTTCTGTTATGATTTTTCTGTTTCTGTTTTGCTCTGATATGTTGTTTATTGTTTTTGTTTTGCTCTAATTTATTTGTGTTTAGTGTCTTACTTAAATCTTAAGTTAATTCTTCCAGTTCAACTTATGATTTTAGTAAATTACTTATGTTGTGAATAAGTGTACTGTTTATACTTATTCTGTTTTGGGTAAAATTATCTTGATCTTATGGCACGGATCATTGTAAGATTATCCTTGATCTTCATTCGATTTGATCCAACGATTACAACACGTATTGTCTTGACTAGTATTTAATGTAGATGTTCACCTCAGCTAAATACATAAAACTGAGTATGTATGGAGATATATGTGCATCAGGTGTGTTGTAGTCGAAAGGTCAAATTGGGGGAGATTGTAGATGTTGTTAACTCTTGAATGCTTTAACATTATCAACAACATTTTAATTGGCAAAAACTTGTGTGAGACCGTCTCACGGATCTTTTTCTGTGAGACGGATCCTTTTAACCCATATTAAAAAATTTTGGGTAGGATAATCCATATTTTTTTTCCAGATTTTGGTTTGTAAAAAAAGTGATAATGTTTAAGTAAAATGTGATAATATTTTTAACAAAAGTGACTATCACTTTTTACTTAAACACTATCACTTTTTGCTCAAACATTATCACTTTTTATATATAAAGGCCGTCTCACGGATCTCATTTTGTGAGACGGTCTCACCCAAGACTAGCCCTCTTAATTTGACCTTCCGAGATTTTTTCTAAGTATTTTCTGAAATGCTACATTAAATGTTGTCGCATTTCTGACAGGATCTAGAAGCTTCTACAAGGATCTGGAACCTGGAAGATTCCAGAACATTGCAGAACGTGTTAGACCACCTTAAAACCTTATAGATCGACCTGAAGCATACAAGAAGACTCTAGAAAGATCATGGAAGTTGAGTTCCTAAAATATAGGATCTCAAAGATGGAAGCCTCTAGAATTCGTCCCTCACTCTATAAATACCGAAGGAAGGCTTCATAATTCAGTGTATTATATTTGATCAATATCCTAGACTAGTGTTCATCCTGTTAGGAAATTGTGGCCCCAATAGTTATACCTTTTAGTTCATACGAAGTATCCCACCCGTATGACTGTGCGCTTTTCTTTATCTATCGAGAGTATAATCATAGATAGGACTATCATTTCGGCGGTGTATAATTGTTGGGAATAAAATGAGTTATGTTTTGATTGAATACCAAAACCCCCTGAGACATGCCTAAGTTATGATTGAATATGTTCTAGACATGTTAGGACATATAGTATAAAGGCTAGATGAGGAGCTAATATGTTAGGTAGCTCTTAGATGATTAGATGCACAAATTGAGGGGGAACATATGCTTTGAAGTACATCAAGAACAAGTCCCCTCAAGGCTCAAACTCTGGAATCATGATCAAGTCTGCTGAAAGACAAGTATGCTGATCAGGAGAGTTGTCCAGAGGAGTTGTCTCAGCTCAATTAATCAAGATCAAGTGCTCTGAAAGCCTGAGGTCAACTATGCTGAAGAGAAAGAGACAACCACACCCTAAAGATCTTCAAAGAAACAAGCTAAGATCATCTTCAAGAGAAATAAAGGGAAAGAGCCAAGTCATCTGAAGAAGAGCAAGCCAACCTTGCTGATAAGCAAGACTGCTGATAGTGATAAGGAGTGTTGTCCAAATGTTGAGGAATGTTGTCCTATCATTGGAACAACCTTCAGAAGTGATGTCCAAGTTCTAACAAGAGAATCTGAAAGTCAGATATTGGGAAGAGTGCTGCAGAATGAAGACAAAGCTCTTACAGCCGTTTATTTCCCAAATGAGGACATGTCACTATCAAGAAACAGTCTTCAAAGTTGAAGAACTGAAAGAAGACATTTATGGACATTGGAGGCTGCCTCTCCAACGGGCAAATCCTTCATTTGTCTATAAATACAGAAGTGTGAAGACCATTTGAAAGTAATCTCAACACAATCCAACTAAGCTCAAGTTCTTACAAGCAAGAGTGCTTTCAAAGCTTTCAAAGACTATCTTAGTCTTCAAACACTTCATCTAAGCTGAACTTCATTGTACATCCATACACAAGCTTAGAGAGATATCCTATCCTTATACACTGATCTCCATTGTAAAGGATATCTCATTAGTTGGAACCTTACTTCAATCCTCATATCTTTCAAGAGTGAAAGTGAGAAGGTTGTAGTAGTAGAAGTGGTAGGAGCTGACTGTTGAGAGAAGAACAGTTCAGTTCTGAGTTGAGAAGAGGGTACTAGTACTCTAGACATCCTAGGGATCAATTCACCAAGAGTGGTGTTCTTGATCAAGTGCACCTTGGCACTATAAAACAAGTTAATTCCAAGAGTGAAGGAATTATCCTGTTAAATCAGGGAAAGTGGATGTAGGAGCTTGAGTCTCTGAACCACTATAAACTCTTGTGTTGATTTACATTTCAAGTACTTACAATACATCAACACTGCACACAAAACTGATCTTTCAAGGATAAACATTCAAAGACTGTGCAAAAACCTATTTGGACAATCTCCCTGAAAACTAGACTGTGTTACATTGACTAAGTGATTTCAGAAATTAAAGGAGTTTAAACTAAAAGGGCCAACCACTATTCCGCACATATAACTCCCCTAGATAGTTATTCAACTAAGTACTCAATAGTACTTAGTAGATTGATTATCTTAGAAGAGTTAATCTTCTTCAGCAGAGTTGTCCAAGACAACCTTGCTGAGCTCTGGTTTGATCAAGTTTGAAAAGAATTTGCAAACAAGTGTATTCCCCCCCCCCCATACACTTGTTATCTACTCCTTTCAGGACCAACAAGTGGTATCAGAGCAGGGGTTCAAAGACCACTGCTTCTGAAAAGCCATCTTGGTTTTCAAAATCACATATTGGCTGTGGTCACTGAACTGATCTCTCTGAAATCCTTATTGTATATTGACTGACTATTTGTTCTTGAATTATGGCCAACAACAATGCTGCTGTTCCACCTCCTACTATCCAAGGATTGGACAACATGGCCACAAATCCAGTCAACCACATTTCACATCACAAACTGCCCATGTTCTCAATTGATAACTATGATTTCTGGAAAATCAGAATGAGGGCTCATCTTGCATCTCTTCATACTGATATGTTGAGAGTGATCACAAGAGGTCCTTTTGTGTTCACCTTTGTCAATCCCAGAGTCACAGAGGCTCAAAGGGCAGATACAAGAGATGTACTACCCAAAGATGAAGATGACTTCACTACTGATGAAAAGAGGAAGGATAATCTGAATTATCTAGCAATGAACACCCTCTACCAAACAATTCCAGATGCAATTATGGGTAGAGTCTACCACTGCACAACAGCCAAAGAAATTTGGGATACTCTTGCTGAAATGTGTGAGGGTACTGAAAAGATCAAGGAGAATAAGCTCCAAGTTGCTGTGCAGAAATTTGAACAGTTTGCAATGGAGTCTGAGGAATCCATTGATAAGTTTGCTGGTAGATTCACTGATGTGATGAATGAAATCAATTCACTGGGCAAGGTCTACACCAAGAGAGAAGTGGGGTTGAAGATCTTGAGAAGTCTCACTCAAAAGTGGGATGTCTATGCTGTAATAATGCAAAACACCAAAGATCTTTCCACCATGCCCATGCAACAAATCTTCTCTGAACTCAAAGCTTAGAAGAAAGCCTATTGAGGAACCTTCAAATCCTACTAAGGGAGTGGCATTCAAAGCCAAAACTGCTGAACCAGAGATGCAGTCCACTCCAAGATCATCAAAGTCAGTCTCAAAGACTGAAATGAAGGAAGAACTAGCCTTGATGGCTAGAAGGTTTGAAAAGTTAAACTCAAGGTTTGGTAGATACAAGAAATTCTACCAGGACAACAAATTCAGGAGATACAACTCTCCTGAAGCACAGGCTGAAGTCAAAAAGCCTGAAGAGAAAAGATCAGAGGATAAGTACTCTGATAGGAGAAGGTCCAGTAGAGCTGAACCTTCATCATCAAAAAGAAGAGAAGAATCAAAGAAAGAAGATGATGAAGATCTGTGCTATAACTGTAAAAAGAAAGGGCACTTCCAGTATGATTGCCCTGAATTAAGCTCTAAGGAGAGAAGGGAGAGGCAGGCCAAAAGAGATAGGAAATTCACCAACAGAAAGGCCATGATGGCTGGTGAAGAATCTGATAGTGCTGAAAGCCTCAACTCCTCTGATGGACTATTCTCCAACAGTGATGATGATGATGATGTCTGCAACATGGCTCTTGAGGATGATGAGGTATCCTCCACTTCTAGCTCACCATCATTCATCTCACAAAACAATAGTGAGGTCAACTTGAAACTCTCCCTTGGAAAGTTGATGGAAGATTTCACTATGTTACAAGAATTTCATGATAACTGTGTGAGGGAAATGAAAGATTGGCTATTGAACTTGCCAAAAACTCTGAGGCAGTTGTTGATGTCAAGTCTACTGAGTTGTATCAACAAGTCTTGAGAGAGCTTGAGGAAGCAAATCTCAGGATAGTTGACCAACAAAAGGAGATTGATGATCAACTTCTCTCTCAGAAGAGAAAAGATTTTGAAATCAAAATTCTCAATGCCAAGTTTGAAAACCTCTCACATGAATATGATATTCTTAAATCAAGTGAAGAGAGCCTGAAATTAAAGATGTCTGCTCTGAAGAAATCCTCTAGAGCAATAGAGGAAATTCAGAGTTATCAAAGACCTATGGCTCAAAGAAGTGGATTAGGTTTTGATCCATTTGAATCTTCACCTTGTCTTAGTGTTGCTTCTGTGAGTAACACTAAGAGAATCTTTGTTAAGTCAGTGGCACAGACTGAAAATGAAATAATTCAGCCACTGAACAAAGGAAAGGGGAAAATGGATGTTATGCCTACTCAAGTGCTTTAGGAGATTAGGTCAAAACCTAAGGAAATGGCCAAAGCTCCCGAACACAAGAGGAATATTGGTCAGCAGAGTAGACCCAATGGTAGGGCAACTCTACTGAACAATGTTCAGAGGAAGTATCCAAGGTATAATCAGCCTATGCCAACTCTTTTGAGAAAGCCTCAGCTGAATAGACCTAGGGACAACTTTCCTCAAAGGCAGAATAAAATGAGACAACCAAAACCCTTCATACCAAAGGGTAATGGTCATAAGAAAGCCTTTCCTCAAAGATTCCCTCAAGCTGCACAAAGAACTCAAAAGTTCAGGAGACTTGACAACTCTCCTGAAACTTATAGAGTTAACACATTCACACACACTTTCCCAAAGGCATTTAAGGGAAAGACAGTGTATTTAGATGCTAAAGGAAGACAACTTAGCCACCTTGAATCACTCAGGGTTATTAGGCAAGTTTGGGTTCCTAAAGGTACAGCTAACCTCTCAGGACCCAAAACTCTAAGGGTACCTAAACCCATCTAATTGTAGGTACCAATGGGCCACAAGAAGAGGAGCATGAGCAAAAAGTCAGCATGGTATCTTGACAGTGGATGTTCAAGGCACATGACTGGAAACAAGGAACTTCTCACTGATTTTATTGAAAAAGAAGGCCCAAATGTCACTTTTGGAGACAGCTCACAAGCAACTACAAAAGGTTATGGTACTTTGATGATTGGTAACATCAAAGTATCCAATGTATCTTATGTGGCTGGTCTCAAGTATAATCTCCTAAGTATCAGTCAATTCTATGATAAAAACTTCAATGTTGAGTTTTCAAGTGGAAAATGCTTAATCAAAAATAAGACTCAACAAATTCTATTGACTGGAACTAGGAAAGGAAATGTGTATTTTGCAGACTGGGACAAGTCTACTGATGCTGCATGCTTCATTGCTAAGAGTTCTAGTGAACAAAGTTGGTTATGGCATAAAAGATTAAACCACCTGAACTTTAAAACAATGAACAAAATTGCTAGAAATGCATTAGTCAAAGGACTACCTAATGAGGTTTTCATTAAAGAGCATGTTTGCAAACCATGCCAAGAAGGAAAACAGATCAAAGCCTCATTTAAGGGAAAACCAGTCATCTCTACTGAAAGGGTACTTGAACTGTTACATATGGACCTTTTTGGACCAATTACCCCTGCAAGCATAAATGGTAGAAAATACACATTGGTTGTAGTAGATGACTTCTCTAGGTTCACATGGGTAGTATTTCTCCTTAATAAGAAGGAAACTCAAGTCAAACTGCCTGAAATTCTAAAGAGATTGTCAAATGAGAAAAGCCTTAGCATTATCAAGATAAGATCTGATAAAGGCACAGAGTTCATTAACTCATACATCAATGAGTATTGCACATCTAATGGAATAGCTCATGAAACCTCAGCAGCTAGAACTCCCCAACAGAATGGAGTTGCAGAAAGAAGAAATAGAACTTTAAAAGAAGCTGCTAGAACTCTAATTGCTGATTCAAAATTACCTAAGAGGTTTTGGGCTGAAGCTATAAACACTGCATGCCATACTCAAAATAGATGTTTGATTATTAAGGGGCAAGGCAAAACCCCCTATGAACTCTGGAAAGGAAGAATGCCTAAAGTGTCTTACTTTCACATTTTTGGTTGCAAGTGTTTCATTCACAATAATGGGAAAGATCAGTTGAAAGCCTTTGATAGCAAAGCTGATGAAGGAGTGTTTCTTGGATACTCCCAAATCAGTAAAGCTTTCAGGGTCTACAACAAGAAAACTCTTATTGTGGAAGAAACACCTCATGTTGTGTTTGATGAATCTACTCATGAGTTCAGGAATGAGAACTTGGAATCAGAAGAAATCACACAAAGAACAACCAGACTAAGCCTAAAATACAAAGACACTGAATTCATAGATGTTGTCCAAGCCAATCTACCTGAAAACTCTATGTTGGACAACCATCCTGAAGGCAACCTTCCTGAGGCAAATCCCACTGAAAGGAATGGTGAACTGAATGATCCAATCCCAGTTCACATCCAGGTAACAACTATCAATGAAGAAGCAGTTCCTGCTGAGGTAGTTAACAGGTCAAATAATCAAGGGGGAACTCAAAATGTTGAAAATACCAATGTCCCTGACATTGAGGACAACACCCCTGATTATGATCCTGAATTAGATCCTGCATTTAATTATCCTGAATTCTATGATCAAATTGACTCAACTTCAGTAGAGGACAACTCTACTGAAGAGATCAGAAAAAGAAGGACTTGGTTATCAGACCATCCTACTGATCTAATACTTGGTGACCCAAGTATTGGAGTCAAAACCAGAAGATTTCAAGGTGAAAGTGCTCTTTTCTGTTGTTTCTTGTCAGAGCAAGAACCAAGTGATATTGTGGAAGCACTTCAAGATGCCAATTGGATCACAGCCATGCAGGAAGAACTGAATCAATTCACCAGAAATGAAGTATGGGAGCTGGTGGATAGGCCTTCACATCAAGATGTTATTGGAACAAAGTGGGTGTTCAAGAACAAGAAAAATGAAAATGATGTGATTGTCAGAAACAAAGCAAGACTTGTGGCAAAAGGCTATTGCCAACATGAAGGCATTGACTATGATGAGACATTTGCACCTGTGGCAAGGCTAGAAGCAATAAGGCTCTTTCTAGCCTATGCAGCCCACAAGAGGTTCAAAGTATACCAAATGGATGTCAAGAGTGTCTTTCTGAATGGAGTCTTGAAGGAAGAAGTCTATGTAGAGCAACCACCAGGTTTTGAGGTTGGAAACCAAGTTTACAGACTCAAGAAAGCTCTATATGGACTCAAGCAAGCCCCTAGGGCTTGGTATGATACACTGTCACAATTTCTCTTGGATCATGGATTCACCAAGGGAACTGTGGACAGAACTCTTTTCAGAATATCTGAAGGAGAGGACATCTTGCTTGTCCAAATTTATGTGGATGACATAATATTTGGATCCCCCAATGAGAAGCTGTGTGAGAAATTCTCAAAGCTAATGCAAAGCAAGTTTGAGATGTCCATGATGGGGTTGATGAACTTCTTTTTGGGTCTTCAAGTCAAGCAATCAAAAGAAGGAATCTTCATCAACCAAGCTAAGTACACCAGAGAAATGATCAAGAAGTTTGGGTGTACAACTAGCAAGCCAGTAAGGATCCCAATGAACACAAATTGGAAGATGGATCCTGATGAGAGTGGTATTTCAACCAACTCTACTGAGTATAGAGGAATAATTGGTTCACTCCTCTATCTCACTGCCAGCAGACCTGACATCACCTTTGCAGTAGGTGTTTGTTCAAGGTTCCAAGCAAATCCTAAGAAAAGCCATCTTGAGGCTGCAAAGAGGATTTTGAGGTATCTCAAAGGCACTGAAAATCTAGGCCTTTGGTACCCTGCTGATGACAACATTGAGTTAACTGGCTACTCAGATGCTGACTATGGAGGTTGTAAAATTGACAGAAAGTCCACTTCAGGGACTTGTCAATTCTTGGGCAACAAGCTTATATCTTGGTTCTCCAAGAAGCAGAACACAGTGGCTACTTCCACCACTGAAGCTGAATATGTTGCAGCTGGAAGTTGTTGTGCTCAAATCCTTTGGCTGAGACAACAACTGAGAGACTACAAAGTCAACTCTACTAAAGTGCCAATATTTTGTGATAACAATAGTGCCATTGCTATATCACAGAATCCTGTATTGCACACAAGATGCAAGCATGTGGACATCAAGCATCACTTCATTAGAGACCATGTGGAGAAGAAGGACATAAAGTTGGTCAAGATCCACACTGATCATCAAAAAGCTGATATTCTAACTAAGCCACTTGTAGAGGCAAGATTTCTGGAGCTATCAGCAGAGTTGGGATTACTTGATCCAGGGAAGTTGGACAAGTAAATCTCATGAAAAGTTAATGGATATATGGAAACTGAGAAGGTTCTCAGCAGACTTGGTCAAGTCTACTGAATATCAGAAGAGATGGCTGAAATTATTCAGGACACTTGTCCATTGGAATTCAGGACCTTTATCCACATCTCTTCAGGACACTTGTCCAAGTGGGGTCAGATAAGTTGTCTTGGCTATCAAACTATTTCCTTGGTTTGATAAGCACCTATTTTGGGTAATCATTGCCTACCTTGATACATGTCCCAACTACAGATATCATTTCTGTGGGATTTAATTTGTCCCCCACCCAAAAGGTCGCTTTCCATGCATTAAATGCCAAAATTTAACTCTTGTTTGCATTACACCTTTTCAAACCATGATCTATCTCGAAAACTCCCCAACCATTAACTAATATTAAATACCTTCCACGTTTTGAATAAAACCAACAAGTCACTGTTACATTGGTTTTTAACCATTGGATCAAAACTGGCCAACTCCCCTGAAATTCATCCTGGCCGTCCAAGTGTATCTTTCCATATTTGACAACAGTTGAAAATACACAAAACTCACCAACTCATTGACAAACATTCTTCTTAGAATATTCTCAAGTCTTAAGAACTCCCCACACACTCTTCTTTCCCAAGCATTCGAAACCCTAACCTATTCTCTTCAAACTCTCCCAAAACTTTCTAAATTTCATCTCTGCAATCTTCAATGGCTCCCAAAGTTAGACCAGAGATGATCATAGATTTTTCCAACAAGGCTCTAGACCTTGATTTTGGATACCTAAGCAATAAAAACAATCTTCATTTTGAACCCATAATCTCCTTTGAAAGTGAAGATTCTGAGATTACTCCAACCCTGAGATGGTTGAGAAGGGCTGGTCTTCAAAAGTTTTTGGAAGAAAGACCAAGCTCCTGCTTGGAAAGCTACATGGTTGAATTCTTTGCCTTTCTCAAATGGAGGGGCAAGCCTGAAGATGGTGAAGTTTCCACCAGACTGTCATATGTTGCTGAAGGAGAAGAGGAAGAAAGATTTCATAGAGTGAAATTCTCTTCAGAAGATCTTGAAGGAGCTTTTGGATTGCCTTCTGAGGGAAGGAATCCAGAAATCTATGGCACTGGTCATGAAGAAGAAATAGCTCAAGAATGGCTATTGACACCAGGCCCTCTCTCCTCAACTCAAAACAAAAAGACTCTCAAGCCAGAATTTCTCAACCTCTTTGAGGTAGTAGCTAAAAGTCTCTTGAGTAATACTGGAAGCTTGGAGCAGGTCAGCCATCCAAGAATCAGAATCATGGCTGCAGTCATTGATGCCAGTGATAGAGGCATCAAGTTTGATTGGAGGACTTTCATCATGTCTGAGATGATGAAGGAAAAGGCAAAATTCAAAGTGAAATCTCACAATAAGGTTGTGCTAGAAGGGAAACTCAAGTATTGCACTAGGGCAAGCTTGTTGATTGAGAGATTTTCCCACTACTCCCAAATGCAAACCTTTGCAAAGCCTCTCCCAGCTCAAAAGATTCTATTCAGAAAGCTCAGCAAGAAAACTGAGCAAAGGAGGATGTTAATGGCCAAGCCTGCTGAAGCAAAGGTGGAGGAGAAGCCAAAGATGAAGAAGAGGACTAAAGCAAGAGTGATGAAGACAAGGAAAATGTCTCAGATTATCTCAGAAGAGAACTCAGATGCTTCAACTGAGATTGAAGAAGTTGCTAGAGAAGGTGTACAAGTGCCATCTGATCACTCAGAAGAATTAAGGCAAAAGTACAATGAGACTAGACAAAAGTCTAGGGGTGATAAGAGGATCATGGAGGTTGTCCCTGAGAAGGATGAGGAAGGGAGTGGAAGCAGTAGGGCTAGCAAGAGAAGGGTCAAGCCTACTGACAAGGTGTTGGAGCTTCAGGAAGAAAGGTCTCTACAACTTGCTCTAAGAGAGAGCAGAGCTGAAAGCAGGACCAAATCAAAGTCAAGGACCAACTCATCTGGTTCTGGAACTCCAGAATCCAGGGTCCCTGAAGGTCAACCAATGGAGGCCAACATCCCTGAAATTCAGAATCCTGAGCCCAACTCCCCTGAAACCCATATAACCCCAACCAATCAACCTATCACTCCCATAAATCTCACAAAGAGATACTCTCCTGAGGGAAGTGTGCAGAGAAGTATGATAGATGTGCTAGCTGACATAGCTGTAGATGAGACAAGATTACAATCTCCCCTTGACTCATCTATGCTCAATTACTCAAAGCAATTAGAAGCTGCACTTTTTGAGCCAACCCCCCTGAGTAAAGCCCCTTCAGATCCATTGCTCTCAAAAGCAACTGAAGATCCTTCTACTGCACCCAACCCATCTGAAGCCAACATTCCTGAACTTAATCTGCCCGAAGCCGCATTAGGAGAACCCAGAGCCAACTCCCCTATAACCCAAAGTCCCCATTCAAATGGAGATGAGGAGGAGTATACTTATGAAAGTATGCTCAGAGGAGGAGCCAAGGCTACTGTGGACAGTTTGTATCCACAACTTGCTGAATTTCCAAGAATTCAGAAGGCCTTTCATGATCTAAGGATGCTTGTTGATGTAAAAGATAAATCCTTGATGGAAATATCACAAGTCATCCAAGATAAGGGTGCAAACTGGTGGCAAGTGGAGGAGAACAGATTGTTACACTTTGCTGGAGTTTCAAAGACAAGATTCCTCACTGATGAGGAAGTATTTGCAAAGTTAGTGGATGACAAGATCAATGAGGAGAGGGAAAGGAAAGCTAAGGGCATCAAACACCCTGAAAGCAGCTCCAATGATGATGACTCCCCAGATGATCCCTCAAACCCCTCTAAACCAAACCCTCCTGAAACCCCTCAAGCCAATCTCCCTAAGCCTCCTGTCTCTGAAAGACTTTCCAACCCCCCTAGAACCTATCATAGGAAAGGCTCTGTCATTTCAGAGGTGTTGACCAAGGATGGTAACACAACCAAGGACACATCTGCCAATGAAGGTTCTTCTGAACCCAAGGCACAGCCTAAAGATGTGGAGGTTCCTTCTCTAGAGGCTAGTTTGATTAAGGCCTATTCAGTGTCAGAAGAGTTGGACACTGATCAGCCCTTAATCATTCAGGATGACTCAGTGGCTGTTGATATGAGCACTGTGATCTCCCCACAACTGCCATCTTTGAACCTTGCTGAAGGTGGAGATGCTGCAGGATTAGGAGAAGGAGTTGAGAAGGAAAGTAGATTTGAAAAATCAGAGGGAGTTGTGGATGAAAGAGAGGTAGTTATCATTAAGATTGTGAGTGTACCAACATATGAGGGTGGTATAAGTGAGGAAGGACAGGCTATTCTTGAAGTCAAATCTGAACTTCAAGAATCCCCTGATGAGAGGAGGCCTGTTTCTTTAAGTGAGGAAACTTTTATTGAAGGAAGAAAAGAAATAGTTGAAAATGAGGAAAAGACTGCTGATGTATCAGAGTCTTATGCAAAAGAAAATGAGGGAGATAAGTGTGTTTTCACTGATGCTTTTGATTTGTCTGATATTGCAGGGATAAGCTTTGATCAAATATTTGCAGAAGATCTCTTGACAGATGCTCCCATCCAAGTTGACACTGGATCAGCACAAGCCTTGCTTGGGATGCAATCAGAGAAGTTGGATTCCTTGGCTCAACAAGTTCAAACAGCTCATGAAGAAACTTCTGGAGCATTAGATGAGCATGGAAGAACCCTAGCTTCTGTTGAAATGAGACTAACTGGCTCTTAAGATGTGGTGCTACCCACATTGGAAGCAAGAATTGAAGGAGTAGAATCTGGTCTTCAAACCATCTCTACTGAAGTTCACAAAGCCACAGTCAGTATGGAAAACATCTCAAAGGAGGTCAAGAAGGATCAAAAAAGGCTGAGAGACAATCATAATGCAAATGTTCAAGCTATCAGATTGACAATCAAGCAAGCTCTTAGCAAGAAGACAGCCTTGCAGAAGAGAAGAGCTGAAGAGCAAAGGCTAGCTATGGTCAAAGCAGCCTCAGAAAAGTTTTCCCAAGAAGTGTTGGCCAACATTGCTGAAGGTGCAGTGGCCAACCTCACTGAGCTCCTGAAAGCCCAATTGGATGCATCTCTTAAGGCAACCATGGAGGAGGTTGTTCAACAGAAAATGAAGCCTGTTCTTGCCTTTCTTAGCTTAAGCAGTGACAGGATGCAAAATATACATGATGAGAATGTATATCTGTTGGAGGAGATGAAGTCTCTAACCCAAGCCCAGTCCTTATTGGCATCCACTATGAGTGAACTGAAGCCAGAATGTTTTGATGCTGCCAAAAAGGGGGAAAGGGAAAGAGCAAGGGCAAAAGGTGCCTTAATGATTGGGAGTCCAGTGAAAGGGAAGGACAAAACCCCTGTAGGAAAGGGAAAAGAGCCTGCAGTGCTGAACTTGGAAGAATTGGATGAAGAGGAGCAGTTAGCACTGGCATTGAAGAACTCTATGGCCTCAGCTCAAGAGGAAAAAGTGAGGCTACAACAAAGACCAGGTGGTGAAGTATCTGGTTTGGACAAGGATGCTGAAGGTGTCCAAACTAGAGGAAAGATCAAGAAGGCCCAAGGAAAGAAGAGACAAGTTGAGAAATTCACTGACTTTCCCAATAGCCTTGATCTTCCACCTGAATTCAGAGTTATTGATGATGAGCCTATCTCAAAGAAGGCCAAAACAGCTGAAGAGCCCAAGAATGCTGAAAAAGACAAGTCTACTGAGACTAAGTCCACTGAAAGTACCAAAGTCACTGAAGATGTGGAAATCTTATATGAAGAAGGCTTTGGACCTGGACCAAAGAAGACAAAGATTGTGGTACTCAATGATCCATCAAAGCTGTTTCATGAAGGGTATGGCAAAGACCCTGAAACACAACAGAAACTGGCCATGATGAGTGCCCAAGAGAAAATGGACTTGATGGAAGAGGCCAACAGAGCAAGAGATAAGAGAAGAACAGACTTCCAGAAGCCAAGAAGGAAGAGAGCAACTTACAACAAGATGAAGCCACAGCTATTGATCCCAATGGACACCAAATATCCTCACTTGGATAAATGGGTGCCAATTCAGCTGAATGACTCATGGGAGGAAGCAAAAAGGGAGTTTGTCTATGATCAGTATGTCATTGACAGATGGAATGGAAGAGATGCCAACATCAATTTTGCTGAGTTCATGATTGAGTACTACAGAGAACTCTATCAACAATTGCTTGCAGCTGCTGATATTGCAAGATTTGAACTCACAGCTCCCAAGCCAATCATATACTTACCTCCAAAGCTTGATGGATGGATTGATCAATCAAGGATTCTGAGAGAATTCACTGAGATCCTCAAGCTGAACAAGATGGTTCTTGGTCCTAAGGGAACCAACCAAGAAGCCATGGCCTTGAAGAGGAGAGTGTGGGCACAATATGGTATGGTGCCACCTCGAGAGGATGATCTCTAAATGGCTAAGTCTTCTGACCTATCTTAATTGATCAACTATGCTGAAAATTGGTCAAGTTTGCTGATGTGGTGTGCTAATCTGTTTGCTCTGACTTGATATGGATTGCTCTGATACAAGCTCTGTGCTCTGATGTTGAAAATCCTGTATATGTCTTGAAGTGTTAGTATTTGTTCTGATATAAGATTGGTGCTCTGATACAAGGTTATGCTCTGATACTGAAAAATCTTGTATATGTGTTGAATTGTTAGAAAGAAATACTCTGATGTATTTAGTGTTGATGATTCATGCTCTGATATGTTAAATTCAACTATCAACATGCTTGTAATGTTTTTTTTTAATGAATGATAGTTGAACTTATTTTGAATCAAGAAACACTCATCTCTCTATGCCTATCTATGAAACCTATGTGCAACATGAATGGTGAATACACTAACACATTGCTTTTCAGGATAACTGACCTTAGTCATGTCTTCTGAAGATTAATGTAATAGGTGTAGCTAAGTCACTTTTGCACAAGCTGTATAGGTTTTGGCATCATCAAAAAGGGGGAAATTGTTGGGAATAAAATGAGTTATGTTTTGATTGAATACCAAAACCCCCTGAGACATGCCTAAGTTATGATTGAATATGTTCTAGACATGTTAGAACATATAGTATAAAGGCTAGATGAGGAGCTAATATGTTAGGTAGCTCTTAGATGATTAGATGCACAAATTGAGGGGGAACATATGCTTTGAAGTACATCAAGAACAAGTCCCCTCAAGGCTCAAACTTTGGAATCATGATCAAGTCTGCTGAAAGACAAGTATGCTGATCAGGAGAGTTGTCCAGAGGAGTTGTCTCAGCTCAATTAATCAAGATCAAGTGCTCTGAAAGCCTGAGGTCAACTATGCTGAAGAGAAAGAGACAACCACACCCTAAAGATCTTCAAAGAAACAAGCTAAGATCATCTTCAAGAGAAATAAAGGGAAAGAGCCAAGTCATCTGAAGAAGAGCAAGCCAACCTTGCTGATAAGCAAGACTGCTGATAGTGATAAGGAGTGTTGTCCAAATGTTGAGGAATGTTGTCCTATCATTGGAACAACCTTCAGAAGTGATGTCCAAGTTCTAACAAGAGAATCTGAAAGTCAGATATTGGGAAGAGTGCTGCAGAATGAAGACAAAGCTCTTACAGCCGTTTATTTCCCAAATGAGAACATGTCACTATCAAGAAACAGTCTTCAAAGTTGAAGAACTGAAAGAAGACATTTATGGACATTGGAGGCTGCCTCTCCAACGGGCAAATCCTTCATTTGTCTATAAATACAGAAGTGTGAAGACCATTTGAAAGTAATCTCAACACAATCCAACTAAGCTCAAGTTCTTACAAGCTAGAGTGCTTTCAAAGCTTTCAAAGACTATCTTAGTCTTCAAACACTTCATCTAAGCTGAACTTCATTGTACATCCATACACAAGCTTAGAGAGATATCCTATCCTTATACACTGATCTCCATTGTAAAGGATATCTCATTAGTTGGAACCTTACTTCAATCCTCATATCTTTCAAGAGTGAAAGTGAGAAGGTTGTAGTAGTAGAAGTGGTAGGAGCTGACTGTTGAGAGAAGAACAGTTCAGTTCTGAGTTGAGAAGAGGGTACTAGGACTCTAGACATCCTAGGGATCAATTCACCAAGAGTGGTGTTCTTGATCAAGTGTACCTTGGCACTATAAAACAAGTTAATTCCAAGAGTGAAGGAATTATCCTGTTAAATCAGGGAAAGTGGATGTAGGAGCTTGAGTCTCTGAACCACTATAAACTTTTGTGTTGATTTACATTTCAAGTACTTACAATACATCAACACTGCACACAAAACTGATATTTCAAGGATAAACATTCAAAGACTGTGCAAAAACCTATTTGGACAATCTCCCTGAAAACTGGACTGTGTTACATTGACTAAGTGATTTCAGAAATTAAAGGAGTTTAAACTAAAAGGGCCAACCACTATTCCGCACATATAACTCCCCTAGATAGTTATTCAACTAAGTACTCAATAGTACTTAGTAGATTGATTATCTTAGAAGAGTTAATCTTCTTCAGCAGAGTTGTCCAAGACAACCTTGCTGAGCTCTGGTTTGATCAAGTTTGAAAAGAATTTGCAAACAAGTGTATTCCCCCCCCCCCCCCCCATACACTTGTTATCTACTCCTTTCAGGACCAACAATAATTCATACACTTAAATCGTTTTTAGAACAAGGCACCTGTCTCGTTTGTAGTTTATGTTGTGAAGGTTATTGTTGTAACATTTCACACAACATTTATACTTAAAGATAAGTATTGATATTTCGCCGTAAGGCTAACATAGATTTTTATTTATAAAATCTATGTTAAAAATATTTTCATTGTGTCTCGTTTGTTTTTAGTGTTTCAAGTCTTCCGCTGTGTATCTTTTCTGATATTCTGTTAGAGTCAGTGTTGTACAATTTATCTCAACATTTAGTACAACATTAATCTATTTTTACTTAAACACTATACCAGCACACTTTCACATACAATATATGTATTTCACATAGACAATTAGGGAGTAAGTTACTCAATCTAAAAAAATCCATAATCAATTTTAATTCAAATTCGAAAATATCAGTAATTAATAAACAGACCAATTTAAGGAAATACCATCTTAATGAAATTTCAGTAATCATTAAGCAAGTCAATTTTTTCCATAATCACCTTCAATTAATTCCTTTAAAAATTAAAGTAAATGTACTTTTTTGTACTCTTTATACGTAAAAAATAGTTAAAAATTCGATGAAAATTCAATTTAATTCATTAAATTTAGAAAATTAAATTTTAGTCATAATTGAATAATTTTAAAACAGTCCATAATTCATTCAAATTTCCCCTTATTTTAGGAAATATTCCATAGATTTCTGCATAAATTGATATCATATATAACTAATTGAATGAGCAGAATGGAATCCTATTTTTATTTAAACAAACCGTCTAATTTTATGGCATTAACTCATTCAATATAATATTTAAAGTAATGAATTAAATAATCTTAAATTTCCTTCCATCTATTTAATTAAATTTAGAAAAATTTCCATATTTTAGTATCAATCTTAAATTCAAAACGTATTTGAGGAAATTAATTAAATAAAAAAAATCAGTCAATCCAAATGTTTAAAGATTTTTTTTAAGTTTTCTTGATATGTTAAATTAAATCCAGTTATTCTCAATAATTTAACGTGTTTTATGAATGACATTTTATAACCCCTACTTAAATTATTTCCTTGAAAAATGTTTATAATGAAAGTCAAAATTTGTCACTTGGGCAAATTTAAATTGACATTTGACAACCTATAATTATTTCGTCTATATACATTGTCTATAAATATAGCATAATCAATAAATTTCTGTCAAATTTGTATTTAAAATCAATTATAAGCTTAAATAATTATTATTAATAATAAATGCATAATTTACTCCATTTAAGGATTTTTTTTCTCCATAATCACCTTCAATTTAAACTAAACTTTTTCTTCAATTAATTCCTTCAAAGTATGTTCTTTTAATTTGTAGATAATATATAAGATTAACCATCTTTCATTCTATTTTAATTAATTTGCTTTTGTTTTTACGATATCTTATTAATATTATCCTGTTAATTTTATATTATAGAATGAATTTGGTGTTATTCCTTTTGAAATTCAGGGTTTCTAATCCTGACTGTTAAAGGACCTTTAATTACCTCCTTAACTCAGTTGTGTGTGCGAGGGGATTTGAACTCGGGACCTGTCGGTCCTAAGCAAGCATTTGGGCGCCCCCTTTGCCGTTGGACTAGGAGCTACTTTAAATGCAATTAATATATATTTTATATTTCTAGGTTTTTTTCTTTAATTTATTTAATTTATACTTGATGGCTTATTTTTTTAATTGATAACACACATACATTTTATAATTTTTCAATACAAATATTATAAAATATTTTATTATCAATAATTATGTTTAATTTTTTCTCCCCTCATCGAATCCGAATTACTAGTGGCTTTTTCAATAAATTCATCTAGTCCAGTAGGAAATTTGGAGTTAATAATTTCATACAACGATCTTGGACCATACATCCAACTACGTCTTGAATAATTAATGTCCATCTGTTAATATCGACAAATATTTTAAGATGAATTAATCATTTTTGAAGTACTTTAATTAATACTCCCTCCATTTTTTAATAAGTGTCATTTTGGCTTTTTTCAACAAATTAAGATTATAAATTATGGTCTATATTACCCTTCATTAATTATACTAATTTTAATATAGAAATTTTTTTTGATAAAGAATGTGGTCAAGAATGTAGCTAGTATTAATAAATCAAATTAATTTTGGTATAAACATTTTTTGTGGAATTTAATTATGAAAAATATTTATGGTAAATGAATAAGGGTAAAATAGTCAAAATTAAAGAAAAAACTCTAGAATGACACTTATTTTAAAATTAATTAAAAACTCAAAGTGACACTTAATAAAAAACGGAGGGAGTATAATTTTTCTAAAAAATTCACCATAGTTTCGATAGAAATTTCGTAATCCCAAATTGCATGCATATATAGTTAGATTAAACAATATATAAGTTAGATTATGTTTAATTTCAACATTATATATAATAGGCATAATATAATGTGCATAAATATTAATTATACATATAATGGAGTATCAAATAATATTATAACAATCATACAAATTAATTAATAGTTAAACGCAATATTTAATTTTTGGGTGAATATATTTTTTTGGGACGTGAGTTTTTATAATTTAAATTGTATAATTCTCTTTCCCAATTAAAAAGGATAGTCAATTATATTGTTTAAATGACGTGGCAGGACCTATCCCTCAGCAATTTTTAAATTTTAAATCCCTTGCAAAATCCATTAGTAAATGCTGAGGGATTTGATTTTCCTAGGCATTTAACAAGAGATTTTTCTTCCGTCAATATTTTCCCTCACTCATTCATTAATTTAAGATTGATACAATTTTTTTTATTGATTTTAATTTTATAATCTTCTTATTTTTTTCATTTTCATTAATTATAACTTGATCATGGGATTTGAGATTAAGGGATATTCATCATTTAAGTGTTAATAAATGAATATTCCATTTTTACTTTAAAAAATGATGCATAACAATGATTTAACTTTTTTAATTTTACTAAGAAATGTTATTTTTTCTAAAAAGCAATATGAATGTTAATTAATTAAGACTGATGATAAATGCATGGTAATGATGGTATAATCGATGAGTTCTATCAAGTAAAGAAAAAACTAATTTACACAATTTAATACTTTTAAAAATCTAAATTGACATTTTTCTTTATTCAATAATCATTTCTCTTAATTAATTTATTTTTAATTCATATGATTTTTATATATTATATTCTTTATATGTGCAAAATATCTATCTATACATGTTTAATACACCAATGTGTTTCCACTTTTTAGTTTAGGAGAGAAACGTTTTGATTCGTTGATGCATTTTTTTTATCATCATTTTCACCATTCATTTTTTTTCTTTGATAAATATAGTATGTTTGAATAATAATTCTCAGTAATGCATTCATTTTATCTTACTTCTTTTTAACCGTTGATGTTTTCCTGATAAAATATGATCCTTAGGATCAAAAGTTTAAAACTAGAATTTGTTACAAAATTTTTTGTAGGTCATTCTCATCCTCTCACGTTTCTCTCTCTTATGTTCGATTCTAATGTAATTAGGATTTTTATTTTCTAATGCATTGTTCTAGAATAAAATTATTTATATAAAGGTTTATTGTAGTGTACTGTTTATTACTCCCTCCACTTTTAATTAAGTGTCATTTTAACAATTTTTAACAAATTAAGATATATATATAATCATGGAAGATTTTACCCTTCTTTAATTGAAAGTGTGTGTGGGGTAGTATCTAGTGTTTAAGTAAAAAACAGAACAATGTTACACTGAATGTTGAGATAAATAGTGTAGCATTAACTCTAACAGAATATAAAGAAGTAAACACAGTACACAACGGAAGACTAAAACACTAAAACACAATAAGAACACAATGGAATAATTTTTAACATAGATTTTATTAATAACAAAACCTATGTTAAGCCTTACGGCGAAAACAATAACTTAGTTCCTAAGTTACGAAAATGTCGTGTGAAATGTTTCAGCAATTACTTCAACATTCCACAAACAGAAACTACAATCGAGGAAAGTGTCTGAATCCGCAAATAGACTTAAGTGTAAGAACATTGTCTAAATAACTAATCTGATCTATGATTCACTCTCAATCGATACAAGACTAGAACTAAATACACCGGAAGGTATGGTAATCTTCGGTGTACATTAAATGATACAACTATTGACCTTAACTCCTAACCAGGGATGTACGCTCAGAATAGGTGTTACTCGAATAGTGCATACTTTGAAATGAAAGACTCCAGCGGTATTTATAGAGAAATAGCCAAGTTCTAGATCCTTCCATTTGAAATCCTATTTTTTAGGAACTCAACTTCCATGTTCTTTCTAGATCCTTCTTCCATCTTCCAGGTCGTTCTAAACTACTCCAGACTCTTCTATCACGTTCTCCAACATTCTGGAATCTTCCAGGTTCCAAACTCTTGTAGAAGCTTCTAGAATCGTACCTGATTGTGAGAGCATTTAGTCCAACATTTAATGTAACATTTCAGAAAGGACTTAGAATAAATCAAAGAAGGTCAAATTAAGATGTTGTTGATAATGTTAAAAGCATTTAAGAGTTAACAACATCTGCAATCTCCCCCAATTTGACCTTTCGACTACAACACCTGATGCACATATATTTCTATACATACTCAGTATTATGTATTTAGGTGAGGTTAACATCAAGTCTAAATACTAGTCAAGATAATACCTGTTGTAACCGTTGGATCAAATCAAAAAAAGATCAAGAATAGTTTTACTAAGATCCGTGCCATAAGAACAAAGTAATCTTATTCAAAACCAAAACAAGTATAAACAGTACACTTGTTTACAAAAATATATAACTTTACAAAAATCAAAGATTAGATCAGAGCATAATATACGAATATGTACTAGATCAACCTAAGACTTAAGTAAGACTCAAAGAAATCAGAACAAAAAAATAACAAACAAAGCAGAGCAAAAAAATAGAAAAGACTCAACATGATTAACTAAGAATTAATCCATATGCAGTAAGCAATTAATATTTTATTCTTTAAAGCAAACAGTCTTAAGCCTTTTAAAGCAGTAAGCCAAATAAGAATACATTTTAATACAAACAATTTTAAGCATGTAGGACATAGATCAGAGTTAGAAAAAAAAAAAGAACAAATAAACAAGGCATATTCATCATGCAGTAAACATTTAATGATAAGAAAACAAATTTAAGCAAGAAGCATTAATCAAATATCATTAATGCAAACTAATTAAGCAAGATAAATATAAACATCCTATCAACTAGAAATAAATAAATATTGTATCAGAACAAGCATAATTTAACTTAAACATATATAACATAATAACAAAAAAAAAAGTAGGACTAAGAATGGCATGAATTGCTATGACAATAGCAGCAGCATCAGGGTCCTGCACATGTGCCATTTGAACTTCAGTACTCCCCCTGTCTTGCAGCATCTGTTCTCTAACCATAGAGGATTTCCATATCCTCATCATCTTCAGCAGCATCAGCAAACTTGTCTTCATCAACCTCTGGTTCTTCAATAAAACAAGTTGAAGCAAAGAGTGCAACAACATTGTTAGCAGCAACAGTTCCTCCATTCTCTGTAGCATCAGGTGCACCTCCAGCTTCAGGATTAAACTCTTCAATAACAACTCCAGAAGCTCTAGCTGAAGTGGAAGGTGGTACTCCCCCTGTTGTATTGGAAAGTGGCCTGGTCCACTTATCTTTGATGAACTGGAGCTCATCAATCTGGTCCTGTAAATGCTGTAACTGCAATAAAATAAAAGATCTAGGAACAGAGAATGTGGTGTCAGAATTACCACCAATGTTCTCAGCATCTGGTGTAGCATTAGGTGCAGTTGTGTTCTGTTCAGGTTTTGCTGGTGTGGGTTGAGGTTGAGGTTGAACAGGAGCTGGTCTGTGAGAAGAACTTCTAGGATTGTGCAAGGGCAGATCTTTCACTCTTTCACCAATGAGCAAAGCAGGTGAAATGGTGTATAAAGGAACCTTTCCTCTAAGAACTTCAGTCTTCTTAGGGGTAAAACCATGCATCTTTAGATATGAGCATATAAGCACAAGGTATGGAAGGTTGCCTTTAGAACCACTATCCTATAAAGCAAGATTGCTTGATCCTTTGTCACTTTGGTTGAGTTGGTAGAGGGTATCCAGTTATAAACAATCAATTTATGCAATACAGAATAAAGAGATGTGAGGTCCTTAACAAGCATTCCATTCTTCCACTTAGTCAATAAACCACCAGTCATAGAAACAGTAACAACATCCAAATCAGGTTCATTATCATCAAGTACTGGTTCTATTCCTAAGAAATCATTAATCAATTCTGGAGTAAATGGAACTGACCTCCCCATAAACTGTACATTCCCATACCAACGGGAACTCCTCCTCCCATTACGTACTCTTCCTTAAACATGCATAGAATTCATATACCCAATCAGAAACAAATGTGTCACACAAAGACAGAGCTTTCATCAACTTTCTATCCTCTAAGAATTGAGTCAAATTCTTACTATCAAAATCAACAATATGAATTCTCCTTTCCATTAACAACTTTCTCCTAGACAATTTGGTAATTTTCTCAACTAAACCATCAATATCAGAATCTATATCAGGTTCAGAATTACCTTCCTCAGAGCTTGAATCCTTTTCTTTCTCAGAACTGGATTCAACATCCTTTTCAGATCTTTCCTCTGATCCTTCACGTCTGGAATCACCTCCATCATCAGGTTCTGGTGCTGGAGCACGTTTTTCAACACGTGTAGCAGCATTCTTCTTCAGAGCTTACTGAATGTCTCTGAGGCAGACCTCCATGTCAGAATCAGAATCAGGTTCTGCAGGCATAGTTCGAAAAACATCAATCTTTGCCTTCCTTTTCCCCTTTTGATCAGCCTTTTGCTTGGTTGGCTTCTCAATCACCACCTGTTCTTCATCAGATTTAGAAAATACCTAAATCGGTTCAGCAACATCACCACCTAGCCTCTTCTTATACCTCAAAGAGTCTGAGTATTCAACTCGAGTGAAGACTCGGTTTGATCGTCTCCTTGGAACTGGGCTCCTCTTTCTTTTCCCTTTTTCAGCATTCCTCTTGAAGGGAATCGGTTCAGAGTCCGACTTCGAGACATCAGAGTCAGTTTCAGCCGATTTTTCGAGCGCTTCAGCATCCTCCATGTGAGCGTCCTCAGTTTCGGTTGTCTCCGCATTCGACGGCTCCTTTGACTCATACACAGGGGATTCTTCGATCTCCTTCTCATTCTCCCCCATAGAGGCAGCAGTCGGGGCCTCTATTTCAACATTAGAGCTCGCGATTTGGGGCTTTTCAGCTGTGGATGATGATGGTGCAGTAGTGATGACTTCTTGGGTGCGCAAGTAGTGCGAGATATCTATAGACATATCTCCAATAGTGAGGATGGGCGAGTTTGCAGACCTCATCGATCGAGAAAAATTCTCAACCGCCTGGTTCAGTTCTATGAGCGAAGCACCGAGTGGGATGTGGATTGTTGTTGGAGTAGCTGGAATGGGTGTGACAGTTTCGTCAGTTGGGGGTGAGTTCTCGTGTGAAGCGGCTATGGAAGCTAGAGTATTGAGGTTCGAGAGAGATGGAGATGACGGTTGTGAGTTTGAGTTCGGTGAGTTTGAATTTTGTGGGTTGGTTTCTCTTTTGCCTGCCATTTAACTCAAGAATCTGAAAAGAATCAACACAAGAATCGAGACAACACAAAATAGCTTATAACAAATCTGCAAAAATAATATTTCACTTACTCAGTTAATTATGAAGCTTAGAAAATCACAAAATGAGAGTATTTATAGAGAGAACTAGGAGTCTAAGAAATATTCCAGAAGATTTCGATAATGCTCCACAAATTCAGCCACAAGTAAAATCATGGGTGAGTTAGTGGGGTAAAATCCTAATTAATTAATTAAATAAATTAAGAAAGTTCTAGAATTAATTAAATTAAAATGTCTATAATCTGAAATAATAAAAGAACGTGGTTAGTATAATTAAAATAAATTCCCGAAATTAATTAAATAATTACAACTTATAAAAATATAGTCGAATCATGTAATGTTGTGCTCAAGGATTTGACATACACCTCAACATTTGTTTTTCACAGGTTTTACCTATCCAATGTAGCCAATTTTTCAGCATTTTTCTATTCATTTCATTTCTTCTTTTTGTGCTACAACATCTAGTTCGTATTGATCCATTGTTCCTGTAGAGTACATCGTAGTAGCGAACTCCGTGCCCCATACTTACTTAATGGATTATGAACCTCTTGATGTTTTTACCAAAGATTCACCTTTTGAAAAGAAGGCATCGTAGTAACGAACTTCGTGCTCCATAGTTACTCAGTGAATTGGTACATCTTTTAGTATGATGTAACATTATCAATTTTTCAAGCTTTTGAGAGGTGTAGTACATGCCTATTTTTGCACAAACAAATTTCAGATTCAAGAATATTTTACAAAGGAATTATTCAACGAAAATAAGAAATAAATCAAATCTATAATAACTAAGCCACCTTATGTTGTTGTCCCAAATGCTACCGCATTTGTGACAACATCCTCTCAAGAATTATTCAGATATTACACATACCAAGAGATTTCCTCAAAAATGAGAATCTCTCAAGGTCAAGAGTCTTAGTAAAAATATCAGCATTTTGATTTTCAGTAGACACATATTCCAACTTAACGGTGTTAGTCCTAAGGTTATAAACTCTATAAGCTTTACTATTTCTAGAATAGCCTAAAAAGAAACCTTTATCACTTTTAGAATCAAACTTGTGAAGTTGATCCCTATCATTCAAAATATAACACACACAACCAAATACATGAAAATATTTCACACTTGGTTTTCTAACATTCAGAATCTCATAAGGTGTTTGATTAGTACTAGATCTAATATAAATTGTATTAATAATATGGCATGCTGTGTTCAATGCTTCAGCCCAAAATCTTTTAGATAAAAGCATGACTCTTGCCATTTCTTGTAAAATTCTATTCTTTCTTTCAACAATTCCATTCTGTTGTGGAGTTTTAGGAGATGAATATTATTGCAAGATACCTTTCTTATCACAAAAACCATTAAACATGTTATTCTCAAATTCCCTACCATGATCAGTTCTAATACGGCTAACTTTCAAGTTATACACATTTTTGAACCTTTTATAGAGAATTTTAAAAGCAACAAATGTTTCAGATTTGTCACTTAAAAACTCAATCCAAGTATATCTAGAAAAATCGTCTACCACAACTAAGTAATACTTTTACCTCCAATGGTTTCAGTTTCCATAGGACCCATCAAATCCATGTGCAATAATTCAAAACATCGATGTGTAGAACAATGTGACAGCACTTTATGCGGCACTCTTACCTGCTTACCTTTTTGGCATGATCCACATACAGTGGTTTTCTGGAAATTCAGTTTTGGTAATCCTTTAGCTCCATCTGATTTGATTAGTTTCTTCATTGCCCTGTAATTTTCATGCCCTAATCTTTGGTGCCATAAGACATTCTCATCATGTTTTGACAAATTACAAACATTAGTTCCAATAAGATAACAGTTATCTGCATACCTAGTACCAGTCATTAAACAATCATCATCTTCATTAAGAACATAGCAAGACTCTTTGTCAAACTTTACATGCAAATTATCATCACATAGTTGACTAATACTAATCAGATTAGCAAGTAAGCCATCAACATGCAAAACGTTTTTAAGCTTAGGAAAACCTTCAACATTCGAAGTTCTTTTTCCTATTATATTTCCTTTTGATCCACCAACATATGTAACATTACCACCATTCAAGGTCACATAATCAGATAAGTAGTCTATTTGTCCTGTCATATGTCTAGAACAACCACTATCAAAATACCATAGAACAGGTAAACATGCTTTCAAGGATGTGTGAACAACATTACAGGTAACTTTTGGTTTCCATGCAGATTTCATAGAATGTTTCCTAGGATGTGAAGACATTCTGGATAGCATAAACTCAGTTTTCATATCTTTAACCATTTGCAAGCAGAAGGGACGAATATGACCATATTTAAGACAATAATGACAAATATACTTCCTTTTAACCTTGTGAGGATCTGTTTGTGCAGATGTTCCATTAGATGTGTTAACATTTGCCTTCACAAATTTCACAGGTTTTCTAAAATTTTCAGAAATAGAAGAAGTTTCACCATCATAACCTAAACCATAATTATTAGATTTACCAACAGCTATATCATCATTCACATCAGAAGCACTATTAGAAAATTTTCTGAAACTTAAAGTAGAGGTGATCAATTTCTCCTTCAGTTTACAAACTTCAAGATCTCTTATGGTAAGTAAGACTTCTAGTTTAGTGGTTGTGTCTTTCAGATCCTCACTCTCTTTATTTAAAGAATTCAGAGTGAGTTTCTGAGAGTTCCAATCATCTAACAATTTCTGATATGTCTCATCATCAATCCTTTTTCCTGCATCATCAACAAAACCATTAAAACAGTTCAAATGTGGGTGACTTTGTTTTGATGTTACTGTAGATGTGAAGACATCATGTGCAACATCAGAATCTGTATCATCCAGATCATCATCTGAGGAATCATTATAATCAATTCTGGTAAAATGAGCATATTCATTTTCATCAAGATCATCATTATCTAATTCATCACTCAAGGTAGCACTAAAATTCAGTTTTTGCTTCAGTCTGGTATTGACACATTCATTTGCATAATGGCCATATCCAGAACATGCATTGCATTGAACTGATTTTCTAAATTCAGGGTCATACCTTGGTTTACCTTCACTTTTTTATGGTCTTGATGTGAATTGACTCTTCCTCCAATAGCATCAGGTACACAATCAGCTTCTGGTACATCTTCATGGACTTCTTCACTTCAAATTCCAGAAGTTGATGGTGTTTCTCCCCCTGTGGTAGTAGAAAGCGTCTATAACCACTGGACAATATGGAAACTTAAGGCCATCAATAGAGTCCTGTAAACGTTTTAGTTGAAGTAAAATAAAAGATTTAGAAACAGAAAATATTTGATCAATGTGACCACCAATGTGTTTCACATTCGGTGTAGCATTTCTCTGTTCAGGTCTTGCTGGAGCTGGTCGAACTGGAATAAGAGCATCTCTGTGATCAGAACCATCTGAATTTTGTAACAAAGCAAATCAACAGTCATTTCACCAAGTAACAGAGTAGGTGAGATAGTCATCAAGGGTACCTTTCCTCTAATAACCTCAGTTTCCTTAGGTTTAAAAATTCATGCCTCTTGAGGTATGAACATATCAGCAAATGATAAGGTAAAATCCCTTTATAATAAATATCACAATAAACTGCATGTGGTGAAAATAATTAAATCCAGATTGAAATTCTTCAACACAATCATCTTATACAACAATAGAGCTTAATCCTTAATCACCGTAGTGGAATTTGTAGAGAGTATCCAATTCTAGACAATCAATATATGGAGTACAAAGTATAGAGATGTGAGATCTTTAACAAGCATAACATTTTTCCACCTAGTTAATCTACCCCAAGTTATAGAAGTAACAACCAAGTTTAAATCAAGTTCATCTTAATCAATCACAGGCTCTATCTCTAAGAGATCATTAATCAATTTCAGATTAAATGAAACTGATCTCCCCCTAAATTGTACATTCCCATATCATTTAGAGCTATGTCTACCCATACTCTTCCTAAGACAAGCATAAAGTACATATACCCAGTCAAACACAAAAGTATCACTTAAGGTTACAGCTTTCAATAATTTCCTTTCAACAGAAAAATTGTATCAACCCTTTACTCTCAAAATCAGCAATCTTAATTCTTCTTTCCATTAACAACTTTCATCTAGACAGTTTAGTTATTTTAGCAACTAACCTATCAGTTTAAAAATTATTATCAGGATCCGAATTACCTCATTCAGAATTTATTTCCTCAACTGATTCAGAGTCTTTACTACTGCTCTTCTCAGAATCATCACTTCTACTGTCATCAGGGTCTGGTGTTGCAGCACTTGCTTCAGCATTTGATGCAGCATTCTTCCTCAGAATCTTCTTAATCTCACGCACAGTGGGATTATCCTCTGGATCAGATTCAATTCTTTTGGGCAAGTCTCGTTCAGCAGCAACCTTCTTTCCCTTTGGATCATACTTCCTTTTGACTCGTTTCTCAGTAACCACATTTTCTTCCGCCGATTAAGAAAAGAACTTAAATCGGTTCATCAGCAACACTACTTTCTTTATTCTTTCTCCTCAGTGAGTTAGAGTAATCAACTCGTACACACACAGCCGAATTTTCTTCGTTGAACAGGGATCCTCTTTCTCTCTTCTTTCTCAAAATTCCTCCAAAAAGCAATCTATTCAGATTCATCAGTATTAAAAAGATAAGAGTTAGTATTCGCGTCAGTCTCCTTCATTTGAGCGTCCTCAAAATCGGATGTCTCAGCATTTGCAAACACATTCTGCTCAGCAACAAGGAAATCATCAATTTCCTTTTCAATCTCCCCCAGAGAGGAAGCAATCGAGGCAGTTGCCTCTATTTCACTGTTAGGACTTGGAAATTGGGGCTTTTGTGAGGTGAACGAATCAAGTGTAGTGGTGAGTTTTTCGGTTTTCAGTAGTGAGAAATGTCTATGGTCATATTTCCAACAGTAAGAATAAGTAGATTCTCATAATATGAAAATTTTTAGAATGGGTGTAACTGGAGTTGTTTGGGTAAGTGTTTCAGCTTTTCTTGTAGCAGTTGGTGAGTTTTGGTGTAAAGCGACCATGAAAACGAAACTATTAAGATTGGAGAGAGATGGAGATGACGGTTTCGTGGGAGTTTGAGTGTGGTGAGGTAGTTTCCTGTCATTTAAGCACCAAGAAATCGAAAAGATAATCACAATAACTGAGATAAACAAGGCTTTAGCAAATCATAAAACGCAATACTCAAATCACTCGAAAAAATGCAATGCTTAGTATATCATGTTATGAGAAGAATATAGGAGAGAATACATAGTTGGAAGTAATATGTATAAAAAAAGAACTAACTAAGGAGGATTCTAGAAGAAATTCGATAATACTCCATAAACTTAGCCACAAAAATAAATCATGGGTAAGTAGTGGGTAAAATCATAATTAAATAATTAATTTAATTAAGAACATTCTAGAATTTTTAACATTTAAATGTGTATAATCTGAAATAAAACAAGGATGTAGGTTAGTATAATCAGGAATAAATAAAATAAATTGCCACAAATAATCAAATAATTACTACTTATAAAAATATAATCGAATCATCTAATGCTATGCTCAAAACTGTTACATACACCTCAACACGGTTTTTACATGAATTTACTTCATTTGTGTTGCACCATATTTTTTCTTTTCTTTTCGTGTTGTAGCACCTAGTTCATATTGATCCATTTTTCTAGAAGAGTGCATCGTAGTAGCGAACTCCGTGCCCCATAATTACTCAATGGATTATGAACCTATTGATGTATTTTATTAATCACCTTTTGAAAAGAAGGCATCGTAGTAGTCAACTCCGTGCTCCATAGTTACTCAGTGATTAACTACATCTTTTAGTATGCTAACAACATTCTATTTATATGCATTTGAGAGGTGTAAGACATGTTTATTTTTGCACAACAAATTTTAGATTCAAGAATATTTTACAAAGGAATTATTCAACGAAAATAGGAAATAAATTAAATCTATAACAACTATACAACCTTATGATGTTGTCCTAAATGCTACAACATTTGTAACACCATCCATCTAGGATTATTCAGATACTACACATACCAAGAGATTTTCTCAAAGATAAGAATGTCTCAAGGTCAAAACCTTAGTAAATATATCATCATTATGATTTTCAGTAGGTACGTATTCCAACTTCACTATGTTCTTCTCCACTAAATCTCTCATAAAATAATTCCTAATGCAAATGTGTTTAGTGATTGAGTGTTGTACTAAATTTTTAGAAATGTTTATGCACTCGTATAATCACAGAAAATTGTAAGGATATCAATTCAATTCCATAGTCATGAAATATCTTGTTTAACAACAAGATTGTTTCCCATGTAGAAACATCCTATACTCTTACTCTTTTTGTCATCTATATCTCTTGTTCAATCCGCATCACTGTATCCAATCAAAGTGTTGTTGGTGTCCTTAGTATACCAAATTCCAAGTTCACTTGTACCTGTAATATATCTTATAATTCTCTTCACTGCATTCAGGTGAGATTCCTTAGGGTTCGATTGGTACCTTGCACAAACACAAACACTATACATGATATCTGGTCGACTAGAGGTTAAGTAAAGCAAACTTCCTATCATAGATCTATACAATGTTGGATCAACATCTTTTCCAGCATTGTCTTTACAAAGTTTCAAAGTAGATCTCATAGAAGTTTTCATTACCTTTTAACTTTCAAAATCAAACCTTTTAACCAAGTTCTTAGCATACTTACCTTGAGAGAAGAATATACTATCTTTGCATTGCTTGATTTGAAGACCTAGAAAAATAATTCAAGTCTCCAACCATACTCATCTCAAATGTTGCAGTCATTGTTTTAACAAATTGGTTAACATTTTATCACAAGTTAAACCAAACACAATGTCATCAACATATATTTGAGCAATAAGTAAATCTTCTCCAGTGTGCTTAATGAACAAAGTTATATCGGCTTCTCCTCTAACAAAAATGATCAAGGTATTGCGGATCTTCAAATCCTTTAAGTTGTTCAACATATGCTTCTTCATTCAAAATGCAATTTAGAAATGCAGCTTATACATCCATTTGATGAAGTTTAAATGTCGATAAAACATGCAATTGCTAGCAATAATCTAATAGATTCTATCCTAGCAACAGGTGCAAAAGTTTCATCAAAATCAATAACTTCAACTTTATGTTTGTGCAACTAACCTAACTGTGTTCCTATCAATGTTACCAAACTCATAAGAAAATGTTTCATTAACATTTTTAGGTTTAATTTCAGAATAGCAACACTCTGCATTCACAACATTGCAAATAGAAGACATGCATATTGTTCTTATCACATCTACCTTATTCGATCTTAATTTTCCTCTTGTTTGCACTCCAACTGTAGCATCGCCTATGATCTGGTCAGAAGGATAACTTTTCCCTATTCTTGAAGAAGGATTCGTTTTGGGAACATACTGATCATTCTGTGAAATTCCAACTGACTGTTCTGTAAATGTTGCTCCAGATGTTGTAACATTAGGTGCAACATTTTCAGACTTCAGTGAATTCTCAGAATTGTCAATCACTTCTAATACATCTTCTTCACCTTTGTCATCTGTAAGACCTTTATCATCATCAAACACAACATTAACAGATTCTTGAACAGCGTTAGTCTTAAGGTTATAAACTCTATAAGCTTTACTATTTCTAGAGTAGCCTAAAAATAAACCTTACACTTTTAGAATCAAACTTATAAAGTTAATCCATATCATTCAACATATAACACATACAACCAAATACATGAAAATATTTCACATTTGATTTTCTAATGTTCAAAATCTCATAAGGTGTTTGAATAGAACCAGATCGAATATAAACTCTATTAATGATATGGCATGCAGTATTCAATGCTTCAACCCATCTCTTATCAAGACTTTTAGATGTAAGCATGACTCTTGCCATTTCTTGTAGAGTTATATTCTTTCTTACAACAAATACATAAGACCAATTAAATCCATGTGCAACAATTCGAAACATTGATGTGTAGAACAATGTGACAGCATTTTATGCGACACTCTTACCTGCTTACCTTTTTTGCATGGTCCACATACAGTAGTACTCTAAAACTTCAGTTTTGGTAATCATTTTCACTGCATCGACTTTGATTAGTCTCTTCACTGATTTATAATGTGCATGTCCCAATTTTTGATGCAATAAGACATTTTCATCATTCTTTGACAAGTTACACACATTTGTTCCAATAAGATAACAATTATCTACTGCCCTAGACAATCTTCATCTTCATTCAAAACATATCATGAATCTTTGTCAAATTTTACATGCAAATTATCATCACAAAGTTAACTAATATTAATCAAATCAGCAAGCAAGCCATCAAAATGTAAAACATTTTTAAGCTCATGAAAACCATCAACATTCAAAGTTCATTTTCCTATAATTTGTCCTTTCGAACAATCACCATATGTAACATTACCATCATTCAAAGTCACATAATCAGATAAGTAGTCAATTTATCCTGTCATATGTCTAGAACAACCACTATCAAAATACCATTGACCAAGTAAACATGCTTTCAAGGAAGTGTGAACAGCATTACAAGTAACATCAGATTTCCATGCAGATTTTAGAAAATGTTTCATAGGATGTGACATCTTTTTAGATAACATTTTCTCATATCTCAGATCATCAAACATTTGCATGCAGTACGGACAAATATGATCAATTATCGAACAATAATGACATACAAACTTCTTTTCAATGTTTTTGAATTTGTAAGAATCTGTTTGTGCAGATGTTACAACAGATGTTTTAACATTTGTCTTCACAAATTTCACAGCATTTTCAAAATTCTTAGAAATAGAAGCAGTTTAACCATCATAACGTATACCACAATTATCAAATTTACCAATAGCTATAACATATATCAGAAGCACTCATATAAAATTTTATGAAACTTAAAGTAGAGGTGATCAATTTCTCCTTCAGTTTACAAACTTCAAAATCTCTTCTGGAATGTATGACTTCTAGCTTGGTAATTGTTCCTTTCAGATTCTCATTCTCTTTATTCAAAGAATTAAGAGTGAGTTTATGAGAGTTACAATTATCTAACAACTTTTGGTATTTAGAATCATCAATCCTTATACCTGCATCATCAACAAACCCATTAAAACAGTTCAAATCTGGGTGATTCTGTTTTGATGTTACCATAGATGTTATGGCATCAGGTGCAACATCAGAATCTGTATCATCCAGATCATCATCTAAAGAATGATCATAATCAATCTCGGTATGAAAAGTGAATTCAACATCTTTTGATTCATCAAATTCATCATCTGATCCATCATTTAAGGTAGTACTAAAATTCAGTTTTTGCTTAAGTTTAGTATTGGCACATTAATTTTCATAATGACCATATTCAAAACATGTATTGAACTGATTTTCTACATTAAAGACCATACCTTGGTTTACCTTCACTTTTTGATAACCTTGGTTGAAATTGACTTTTCCTTCTTTCTGGTGGGGTGTTGATGTGTTGATTTGGATCTCAGGTACATCATAACCTGTAAGTACAGTCCTCCAAGCACGTTCATCTATCGACTTGATATACATGCACAACTTAGGCTTTAAATATGGATAATATGTTTGGGTGCCTAAGTGCAGTGGATATGTGATGTGTTTCCATTGCTAACATAAACTAAAACACACTTAAACAAGGATCTAAACCTAGTGTCGTCAGGTATTGGCTCTGATACCAACTGAAAGTGTGTGTGGATGGTATTACTAGTGTTTAAGTGAAAAACAGAACGATGTTACACTGAATGTTAGAACACTCAATGTAACACTGACTCGATTACAGAATATCAGAATACGAATAGCGGAAGACTTTAAAGAATGAAAACACAAAGACACAAAATTAACTTTTTAACATAGATTTTAATTTAAAATCTATGCGAGCCTCATGGCGAAACTTTCACTAATAATTATGTGAATACAAATGGTGTGTGAACAAATATTCACAACGGAAATAAGACTTGATAATCTACCGAGTCTAAAGATGGCTTAAGTGTAAAAATTACACTACCAAAAACTAATCTAACTCTATGATCTATCTATCAAAGAAGTATAGAAAAGTCTATGTTGTACAGGAAGTTTGGACTCTTCGGCACAACGACATGAACATGCTAATGACAATTAATTCCTAACAGGATGAACACTAGTTTAGGACTTAAAGAATAGCACTTCGTGAAATATGTGACTCTCGGATCTGATGTGTATTTCTTCATGCTGCACGAGAATCTGATGAAGAAGAAATAATAATCACGATAATGTCTAAGTAGGACGAACACTTCACATAGACATTATGTGATTACTCTTAATTCTCCATGCTGAATAATGAAGACTTCCTTGTGTATTTATAGTGGAAAAAATGAATTCTAGAAGCTTCATAATCCATATCTTATTTTTTAGGATCTCATCCCTTCTTTTTAGCCCACTCTTCATTCCAATGAATTCTAGCATCTTCCAGCCTATTCTGGACGTTTTCAAAGGCAACCGCATGATCTACATACTTCTGCAAGCTTCCAGATCCTTCCAGTCTGGAACTGTGTAGAATGTTCTAGATCTTCAACCTGCGATGTTACAACATCCAAAGCAGCATTAGCTAGAAAACAGAATTTGGACTTAGGAAAAATAAGAAAGGTCGAATTAAGATGTTGCTGTGAATGTTAAGACATTTAAGAGTAACAACATCTACACTATCAACTAGGAAGGAAAAGCAAAATATGTAAATCAACTTAAACACAGAATAAATGAATAAGATCAAGGGAAGTATAAAAGGCACAAATGCTTAAGAAACTAAACAAGTGACATATATTATTGTATCAACAGCTGCAGCATCATGTTCCTGCACATAATCACTTATAATGTTCAGCCCTCCCCCTGTCTTGTATCAACCTGTTCAGTTGTTACCATAACCTGTTCAGATGTCATAAAGAACATCCATACGTTCATCAACATCAGCAAATTAATCCTCCTCTTCTTCAACAACAGTGATTGGTGTATCAATAAATGAACTACATCATTCGGTTCAACAGTCTCTTCATGAATAGCATCAGGTACACAATCAACTTCTGGTACATCTTCATGGAGCTCTTCACTTCGAACCCCAGAAGTTGATGGTGTTTCTCCCCCTGTGGTAGTAGAAAGTGTCTCTAACCACTAGACTTTAAGGAACTGAAGGCCATCAATAGAGTCTTGTAAACGTTTCAGTTGAAGTAAAATAAAAGATCTAGAAACAAAAATATTTTGACCAATGTGACCACCAATGTGTTTCACATTCGGTGTAGCATTTCTCTGTTCAAGTCTTCCTGGAGCTGGTCGAACTGGAATAAGAGAATCTCTGTGATCAGAACTATCTGAATTTTGTAACAAAGCAAATCAACAATCCTTTCACCAAGTAACATAGCAGGTGAGATAGTCATCAAGGGTACCTTGCCTCTAAGCACCTCAGTTTCCTTAGGTTTGAATTCATACCTCTTGAGGTATGAACATATCAGCACAGGGTAAGGTAAATTCCCATTATAATAAATATCACTATAAACTATGTGTGGTGAAAATAGTTAAATCCAGATTGAGATTCTTCAACACAAAAAAATCTTATACAACAATATAGTTTGATCCTTAGTCACCTTAGTGGAATTTGTAGAGGGTATCTAATTGTAGAAAATCAATTTATGGAGTACAGAGTATAGAGATGTGAGATCTTTAACAAGCATAAAATTTTGTCACATAGTTAATCTACCCCAGTTATAGAAGTAGCAACCAAGTTTAAATCAGGTTCATCTTCATCAATCACAGACTCTTTCTCTAAGAGATCATTAATCAATTCTATAGTAAATGGAACTAATCTCCCCCTAAATTGTACATTCCCATATCATTTAGAGCTACGTCTACCCGTACTTTTCCTAAGACAAGCATACAATACATATACCCAATCAAACACACAAGTATCACTCAAAGTTACAGTTTTCAACAATTTCCTTTCAAAAATTATATGAACCCATTACTTCTCAAAATCAGCAATGTTAATTTTCTTTTCCATAAACAACTTTCATCAAGATAGCTTAATGTTTTTAGCAACTAACCTATCAGTCTAAAAATTATTATCAGGATCAGAATTACCTCCTTCAGAATTTGTCTCCTCAGCTGATTAAGAGTCCTTACTACTGCTCTTCTCAGAATCATCACTACTATTATCAGGGTCTAGTGTTGTGGCACTTGCTTCAACATTTGATGCAGCATTCTTCCTCAGAGTCTTCTTAATGTCACGAAAGGTGGGATTATCTTCTGGATCAGATTCAATTCTTTTGGACAAGTCTCGTTCAGCAACAACCTTCTTTCCCTTTGGATCATACATCCTTTTGACTCGTTTCTCAGTAACCACATTTTCTTCCTTCGATTAAGAAAAGAACTTGAATCGGTTCATCATCAACACTACTTCCTTTCTTCTTTCTCCTCAGTAAGTTAGAGTAATCAACTCATAAACACATAGTCGAATCTCCTTCGTTGAACATGGCTCCTCTTTCTCTTTTCTTTTCCAACATTCTTCCCAAATGCAATCTATTAAGACTCATCAGTATTAGAAAGATAAGAGTTAGTTTAACCTGAGTTAGCATTAGCGTCGGCCTCCTTCATTTGAGCGTCCTCAAAATCAGATGTCTCAGCATTTGCTGACTCATTCTGCTCAGCAACAGGAAAATCATCAATTTACTTTTCAATCTTCCCCAGAGAGAAAGCAATCGAGGCAGTTGCCTCTGTTTCAGTATTAGGACTTGGAAATTGGGGCTTTTGTAAGTTGTACGAACCGAGTGTAGTGGTGAGTTTTTCGGTTTTCAGTAGTGAGAAATGTCTATGGTCATATTTCCAACAGTAAGAATAAGTAGATTCTCATAATGTGAACAGTTTTAGAATGGGTGTAACTGGAGTTGTTTGGGTAAGTGTTTCAGCTTTTCTGGTAGCAGTTGGTGAGTTTTGGTGTGAAGCGGCCATGAAAGCGAAACTATTACGGTTTGAGAGAGATGGAGATGACGGTTTTGTGGGAGTTTGAGTATGGTGAGGTAGTTTCTTTGTTTCCTGTCATTTAAGCACCAAGAAATTGAAAAGATAATCATAATAACCGAGACAAACAAGGTTTTAGCAAATCTTAAAATGCAATACTCAAATCACTCGAAAAAAATGCAATGCTTAGTATATCATGTTATGAGAAGAATATAGGAGAGAATGCATAGTTGGAAGTAATACGTATAAGAAAAATAAGAACTAACTAAGGAGGATTCTAGAAGGAATTCGATAATACTCCATAAACTTAGCCACAAAAATAGATCATGGATAAATAGTGGGTAAAATCATAATTAAATTAAGAACAATCTAGAATATTTAACATTTAAATGTGTATAACCTGAAAATAAACTAAAGACGTGGGTTAGTATAATCAGAATAAATGAAATAAATTTCCACAAATAATCAAATAATTACTACTTATAAAAATATAATCGAATCATCTAATGCTATGCTCAAAACTGTTACAAACACCTCAACACGGTTTTTACATGAATTTACTTCATTTGTGTTGCACCATTTTTTCTTTTCTTTTCGTGTTGTAGCACCTAGTTCATATTGATCCATTTTTTTAGAAGAGTGCATCGTAGTAGCGAACTCCGTGCCCCATAATTACTCAATGGATTATGAACATGTTGATGTATTTTATTAATCACCTTTTGAAAAGAAGGCATCGTAGTAGTCAACTCCGTGATCCATAGTTACTCAGTGATTAACTACATCTTTTAGTATGCTAACAACATTCTATTTATATGCATTTGAGAGGTGTAAGACATGTTTATTTTTGCATAACAAATTTTAGATTCAAGAATATTTTACAAATGAATTATTCAACGAAAATAGGAAATAAATTAAATCTATAACAACTATATAACCTTATGATGTTGTCCCAAATGCTACAACATTTGTAACACCATCCATCTAGGATTATTCAAATACTACATGTACACACCAAGAGATTTTCTCAAAGATAAGAATGTCTCAAGGTCAAAACCTTAGTAAATATATCATTGTTAACCAATAAATTTAAAACACCTGCAAATAATATTTAAATAAAGGCGATAAAAATAAGGTAAACATATTTTTATTTAAAGTTGTGGGTTACAACTCTCGTTGATCTCTTGATTCCACTCTCTAAACATAATTTGATACCGGGGTCTCAGCGACTTGTTCCGGATTTAGAATTTAACCTACAATTTGGTAGTAGGGAGTTGATGGAGTCGTTTGTGACGTATTCCATCAAACTCGATTTAGGGAGTTGATGGAGTCGTTTGTGACTTATTCCATCTGACCTCTCTGCCCTTCTATTCTATTTTCAATCTCTTATTTATAAGGGAGGAACGACTTAGAGAGCAAGAAAGACATATTCAAAAATCTAAGGAAAAATATAATATCTCAAGTTTTGGAGATATTATTTTATATTCTTATCTCCAAAACTAGGATTTACAAAATATTTGACACTTTCAAATTTTAATAAAATTACAGTGTCTACAAATGCCCCCTCGAGATATGTTGTAGAGATCTACTTCGAATGCAACTTGATCTCGAAATCTTGATTTAGAACTCAAAAGGTGATTTAGCATGCCCCCAACGGTGATTTAGCATGCCCCCATGAAATTCTTGGAGAGTGGAGATGAAGAGCGAAAATCGTCCCACCGGGCGTGCCAATTTGTTAACCAATAAATTTAAAACACCTGCAAATATGTATAAAAATAAAAGGTGATAAAAATAAGGTAAACATGTTTTTATTAAGAATGTGGGTTACAACTCTCGTTGATCTCTTCATTCCACTCTCTAAACATAATTTGATACCGGGGTCTCGGCGATGTGTTCCGGATTTTGAATTTAACCTACAATTTGGTAGTAGGGAGTTGATGGAGTTGTTTGTGACTTATTCCATCAAACTCGATTTGACCTACAATTTAGTAGTAGGGAGTTGTTGGAGTCGTGACTGACTTATTCCATCTGACCTTGAAATTCTATTATCACTATCCTATCTATTTATAAGAGATAATGACTTAGAGAGCAAGAAAAACATATTCGAAAATCCTAAAAATAAGGAAAGAGATAATTCCTCAATTTTGGAGATATTATTTTATATTCTTATCTCCAAAACTAGGATTTACATAATATTAGACACATTCAAAATTTAATAAAATTTCAGTGTCTACAAATGCCCCCTCGAGATCTGTTGTAGAGATCTATTTCGAATGCAACTTGATCTCGAAATCTTGATTTAGAACTCAAAAGGTGATTTAGCATGCCCCCAACGGTGATTTAGCATGCCCCCATGAAATTCTTGGAGAGTGGAGATGAAGAGCGAAAATCGTCCCACCGGGCGTGCCAATTTGTTAACCAATAAATTTAAACACCTGCAAATATGCACATAAAAGGCGATAAAATTAAGGTAAAAATATTTTTATTATAAACGTGGGTTACAACTCTCGTTGATCTCTTGATTCTACTCTCTAAACATAATTTGATACCGGGGTCTCAGCGACGTGTTCCGGATTTTGATGTGACCTACAATTTGGTAGTAGGGAGTTGATGGAGTCGTTTGTGACGTATTCCATCAAACTCGATTTAGGGAGTTGATGGAGTCGTTTGTGACTTATTCCATCTGACCTTGAAATTCTATGATCACTATCCTATCTATTTATAAGAGATAATGACTTAGAGAGCAAGAAAAACATATTCGAAAATCCTAAAAATAAGGAAAGAGATAATTCCTCAATTTTGGAGATATTATTTTATATTCTTATCTCCAAAACTAGGATTTACATAATATTAGACACGTTCAAAATTTAATAAAATTTCAGTGTCTACAATCATCATTATGATTTTCAGTAGGTACGTATTCCAACTTCACTATGTTCTTCTCCACTAAATCTCTCATAAAATAATTCCTAATGCAAATGTGTTTAGTGAGTGAGTGTTGTACTGAATTTTTAGAAATGTTTATGCACTCGTATTATCATAGAAAATTGTAAGGATATCAATTCAATTTCATAGTCATGAAATATCTTGTTTAACAACAAGATTGTTTCCCATGTAGAAACATCCTCTACTCTTACTTTTTTTGTCATCTATATCTCATGCTCAATCCGCATCACTATATCCAATCAAAGTGTTGTTGGTGTCCTTAGTATACCAAATCCCAAGTTCACTTGTACCTGCATCATACTTGATAATTCTTTTCAAAACATTCAGGTGAGATTCCTTTGGATAATACTGGTAACTAGCACAAACAAAAACACTGTACATTATATCTGGTCTAATAGAGGTTAGATAAAGTAAAACTTCTTATCATAGATCTATACAATGTTGGATCAACATCCTTTCCAGCATTGTCTTTGCAAAGTTTCAAAGTAGATCTCATAGAAGTTTTCATTACTTTTTAACTTTCAAAATCAAACCTTTTAACCAAGTTCTCAGCATACTTACCTTGAGAGAAGAATATACCATCCTTACATTGCTTGATTTGAAGACCTAAAAAGTAGTTCAAATCTCCAACCATACTAATCTCAAATGTTGCAGTCATTGCTTTAAAAGATTGGTTAACATTTTATCACAAGTTAAACCAAACACAATGTCATCAACAAATATTTGAGCAATAAGTAAATCTTCTCTAGTGTGCTTAATGAACAAAGTTATATCAGTTTCTCCTCTAACAAAACGATCGGGGTATTGTGGATCTTCAAATCCTTTAAGTTGTTCAACATATGCTTCTTCATTCAAAATGAAATTTAGAAATGCAGCTTATACATCCATTTGATGAAGTTTAAATGTCAATAAAACATGCAATTGCTAGCAATAATCTAATAGATTCTATCCTAGCAACATGTGCAAAAGTTTCATCAAAATTAATAACCTCAACTTGAGTGTATGTTTGTGCAACTAATCTAGTCTTATTCCTATCAATGTTATCAGACTCATCAGAAAATGTTTCATTAACATTTTTAGGCTCAATTTCTAAAGAGTAACACTCTGCATTAACAACATTACAAAGAGAAGACATGCATATTGTTCTTACCACATCTAACCTTATTGGTCAGATGGATGACTTTTGTCAATTCTTAAAGAAGGATTCCTTTTGGAAACATACTGACTGTTCTGTAAAGTTCCAACTAACTGTTCTGTAGATGTTGCTCCAGATGTTGTAAGATTAGGTGCAGCATTTTCAGATTTCAGTGTATTCTCAGGATTGTCAGTCACTTGTGATACATCTTCTTCATCTTTCTCATCTGTAAGACCTTAATCATCATCAAACACAACATTAACAGATTCTTGAACAACGTTAGTCCTAAGATTATAAACTCTATAAGTTTTACTATTTCTAGAATAGCCTAAAAAGAAACCTTACACTTTTAGAATCAAACTTATGAAGTTGATCCATATCATTCAAAATATAACACATACAACCAAATACATGAAAATATTTCACATATGATTTTCTAATGTTCAAAATCTCATAAGGTGTTTGAATTGTGCCAGATCGAATATAAACTCTATTAATAATATGACATGTTGTATTCAATGCTTCAGCCCAAAATCCCTTATCAAGACTTTTAGATGTAAGCATGATTCTTGCCATTTCTTGTAGAGTTATATTCTTTCTTACAGCAAAGACATAAGACCAGTTAAATCCATGTGCAACAATTCGAAACATTGATGTGTAGAACAATGTGACAGCATTTTATGCGACATTCTTACCTGCTTACCTTTTTGGCATGGTCCACATACAGTGGTACTCTAAAACTTCAGGTTTGGTAATCCTTTAGCTGCATCTTATCTGATTAGTCTCTTCACTGATCTATAATGTGCATGTCCCAATTTTTGATGCAATAAGATATTTTTATCATTCTTTGACAAATTACACACATTTGTTCTAATAATATAACAATTATCTACTGCCCTAGACAATTTTTATATTCATTATGAACATATACATGATTCTTTGTCAGATTTTACATGCATATTATCATCACAAAGTTGACTAATACTAATCAAATCAGCAAGCAAGCCATCAAAATGTAAAACATTTTTAAGCTCAGGAAAACCATCAACATTCAAAGTTCATTTTCCTATGATCTGTCCTTTCGAACAATCACCATATGTAACATTACCATCATTCAAGGTCACACAATCAGATAAGTAGTCAATTTATCCTGTCATATGTCTAGAATAACCACTATCAAAATACCATTGACCAAGTAAACATGTTTTCAAGGAAGTGTGAACAGCATTACAAGTAACATCAGATTTCCATGCAGATTTTAGAAAATGTTTCATAGGATGTGACATCTTTTTAGGTAACATTTTCTCATATCTCAGATCATCAACCAATTTCATGCAGTAAGGAAAAATATGATCAATTTTCGAAAAATAATGACATACAAACTTCTTTTCAATGTTTTTGACTTTGTGAGAATCTGTTTGTGCAGATGTTACAACATATGTTTTAACATTTGCCTTCACAAACTTCACAACATATTCAAAAAATTTAGAAAATAGAAGCAGTTTCAGTATCATAACGTATACCATGCACAATTATCAGATATATCAGAAGCACTCATAGAAAATTTTATGAAATTTAAAGTAGAGGTGATCAATTTCTCCTTTAGTTTACAAACTTAAAAAATCTCTTCTGGATTGTATGACTTCTAGCATGGTAATTGTTCTTTTTCAGATCTACATTCTCTTTATTCAAAGAATTAAGAGTGAGTTTCTGAAAGTTACAATCATCTAACAAATTTTGGTATTTAGAATCATCAATCCTTATGCCTGCATCATCAACAAACCCATTAAAACAGTTCAAATTTGGGTGACTCTGTTTTGATGTTACCATAGATGTTATGGCATCAGGTGCAACATCAGAATATGTATCATCCAGATCATCATCTAAAGAATTATCATAATCAATCTCGGTATGAACAGTGAATTCAACATCTTTAGATTCATCAAATTCATCATTTAAGGTAGTACTAAAATTCAGTTTTTGCTTAAGTCTAATATTGGCACATTAATTTTCATAATGACCATATTCAAAACATGCATTGAACTGGTTTTCTATATTAAAGATCATACCTTGGTTTACCTTCACTTTTTGATAACCTTGGTTGAAATGGACTTTTCCTTCTTTCTGGTGGATGTGTTGATTTGGATCTTTGGTACATCATAACCTGTAATTACAGTCCTCCAAGCACGTTCATCAATCGACTTGATATACATGCACAACTTAGGCTTAAAATATGGATAATATGTTCGGGTGCCTAAGTGTAGTGGATATGTGATGTGTTTCCATTGCTAACATAAACTCAAAACACACTTTAAATAAGGATCTAAACCTAGTGTCGTCAGGTATTGGCTCTGATACCAACTGAAAGTGTGTGTATGGTATTACTAGTGTTTAAGTGAAAAACAGAACAATGTTACATTGGATGTTGAGACAAATAGTGTAACACAGACTCAAACAGAATATCAGAAAAGACAGACACAGCGGAAGACTAAAACACTAAAAATAAACTGAACACAATGGAAATAATTTTTACATAGATTTTAATTTAAAATCTATGCGTGAGCCTCATGGCAAAATTTTCACTAATCAATGAGTGAATACAAATGTTGTGTGAACAAATATTCACAATGGAAACAAGACTTGATAATCTATCGAGTCTAAAGATGGCTTAAGTGTAAAAATTACACTACCAAAAACTAATCTAACTCTATGATCTATCTATCAAAGAAGTATAGAAAAGTCTATGTTGTACAGGAAGTTGGAACACTTCGGCACAACGACATGAACATGCTAATGACAATTAATTCCTAACAGGATGAACGCTAGTTTAAGAATTAAAGAATAGCACTTCGTGAAATATGTGACTCTCGGATCTGATTTGTATATCTTCATGGCAAATGAGAATCTGGTGAAGAAGTTATAATAACCAATATAACGTCTAAATAGGTAGAACTCTCACGTAGACATTATACGATTATTACTAATTCTCCATACTGAATAATGAAGACGTTCTGGCCTATTTATAGGCGTGTAAATGGAGCCTAGAACCTTCATCCATGATCTCCTAATATTTAGGATCTCATTCCTTCTTTTTCTCCCACTCCTCATTCAACCGCTTCTAGATCATTCCAGCCTATTCTGGATGCCTCTAGCATGCAACCGCCTGATCTACAACATTCTGCAACCTTCCAGAAACCTTCCAGCCTGGAACCATGTAGAAACTTCTAGATCCTCAACCTGCGATGGTACAACATCCAAAGCAGCATTAGCTAGAACAGTGAATTTGGACTTAGGAAAAATAAGAAAGGTCGAATTAAGATGTTGTTGTGAATATTAAGACATTTAAGAGTAACAACATCTACATATATATCTATATATGTATACTTATTTTCTCCAGAAGAGAGAGTCGAGCGACAAAGAGACTCTTCTCGTCAAAATGGCACTGGTCAAGAAAGGTGTTAAAAGGGTTTCCAGCATTGGGTTGTAGCGACCCTTCCTAATAACTTGGATTTATAGCCAACTCTGTACAGGTTTGCAACTGTGATGGGTTGACAATTTTTTAATCACTACAAAATTCACTCCCAATAGAAAGGAATTTAGGGAGGAAAAATTGCTTGCCAATGCATTTAACAAGGGAATTCGAAAGGGCCCACTTCCCTAGACAAAATGTTCCTCAGCAATTGTATAGAAGGGGAATCCCATGGAAATCATTTAATTGCCTCAGCTGTGTGTGTGTGCGAGGGGAGTCGAACTCGGGACCTCTTGTTCTTGATTATGTATATGGGCGCCCCCTTTGCCATTGGGCTAGGAGCTATTTTCGTTATATTTTGAATACAATCCATATATATGTTATATTTTCATTTTTTTTCTTTAATTTATTTAATTTAAACTTGATTGCTTAATTTTTATAATTGATAACACACATACATTTTATATTTTTTCAATACAAATATTATAAAATATTTTATTATCAATAATTATATTTAATTTTTTTCCTCCACATATATATACATTAATTAACTTCTTATGTGTTAACAATTAACATTATAATTGTATAATTCTCTTTCCCAATTTTATAATTTGAATTGTATAATTCTATTTTTCAATTCAAAAGGATAGTAAATTATACGTACTGTTTAAAACTTCTGAAAATCAAGCACAATATATATTTTTATTTAAAATAAAATTCTAAAGGCCATATATATATTTATATATGATTTAGTATTCAAATTTTTTTTTTTTTTACAGATATACAGGATTTGTTTCTGAATTTATAGATAAATATTTACATTGTTCACGTATTTTCCGGCCTCAAGAATTTAACTCTGATTAATTTGATTAAATGACGTGGCCGAAAACTGAGGGTCCATCCCTCAGCAATTTTTTAATTTTGAATCCCTTGCCAAATCCCTCCGTAAATGATGAGGGATTTGATTTCCCTAGGTATTTAACAAGGGTTTTTTCTTTCCTCAGTATTTTCCCTCACCCATTAATTCTCTCACCAATCTCTCACCTTTTGTGAGGGATTTTTTTCCCTCAGTAATTTCCCTCGCTATATGGGGCAAATTTTGTAGTGAATTTTTATTTACTAGTTTAAAGTCATCATCTCATTCCATCGTTTAATGTAGACCGTCATTTTCTTTTTTCATTCTAGATTGCTGATGGTAGAAGAAATACTGATATTAGATATAACAGGGATGTTGTTGAAGGTGACGAACAATTCATAGTAAGTTTTCTAAGTTGCTACTGCTATTTATTGCTTAATCATGGATTTTGTTATTGTTAGCGATAGATTAGGCACTTCGTTGCCTGAAAATCCACAAAGATACTCATTGTGCATATGATAATTGAATCGTCTACATTGTACTATGCCGAAATTGATTCCAGACACTTATAGATTCGAGTTCGTCTGAAACTAGTCTGGAGGAAGAGAGGGGGAAAAGGGTCCTTATAAATGAAGGTTCTCAACATTTTTCCATTTCATTTCTTTCTTTTAGAATGTATTTATCATTACAGTTTTGCAAATTTGTTGCCCGTATGGACCTAAACATTTTCCCTGGGTTTTCCTTTTTTGGATCACTGATGTTTTAGCTGATTTGATTGTTATCAAAGTTGGATGAGGTGATGGCAGATTGGCAGGATACATGTTGGGCAAAAAAAAAAAGGTTACTGAGGCTGCTCAATTCCTCTCTCACTTCCCATGAGGTATTGCTATCCTCTTTCTCAGACACTGGTGTGCATCATGTTGCTAATATTTGAATAATTTCGTCTATGGTTCTATCCGCCTACACCTCCAGCACAAATCGTCTTACTTCGATCAGGTGTGTTTATATTATGAAAAAATTGATGTCATAATCAAGAAGATAGATGGCTTTGTGCTAAAATAAAATTGGCCTTTGAAACCAACAAGAAAATCAATCGTTCTCTCATTTATAAATGTATTGTGTTTAGTTAGGAATAAAACTAATGGGATACTGGTTTTCACTTAATTGATTTTAGTTTTATTATGAAAACAATGCACTAACATACTTGGTACATAATTTCTAACAATCTAATGACTGGTTATGCTTCACTTGACAGATTTGAGAATCAGAAACAAATCGAGGCCCTGCTTTGAATTAACTATATTTTTTATACATTACAAAATTTCATCTTCATTGTCAATTTTCTTTCAATGAAGGGTTTTCAAAATTTGTCCTTATGCTGCTGATGTATGCTTGTCTATTATTCTTCCAGGTAGATTTGTGATGTTGATGAATGCTTGCCTATTTAAAGATTTCTCTTTGTCACTGGCTCTTAAAACTTTCAATTCTTTTGTTATTGTATTACCAAGATATCTATGTATACTTATTATTTTATAAAAAACCTAAAACACCTCGTGCATCGCACGGGTGAAAATCTAGTTATTGATAGTGGGAGTTGTACTAATGTTGCTAGTACAAAAATGGTGGAAAATTGAGTTTAATTACGTCGAACCATCCAAACCCATATAAGCTTCAATGGCTTAATGAATGTGGAGAAATTCGTGTAACTAAACAAGTTTTGGTGTCGTTCTCTATTGGAAAATACAACGATGAAGTTCTATGTGATGTGGTACCAATGCATGCAAGTCATATTGTTTTGGGAAGACCATGGCAATTTGATAGGCGAGTGGTGTATGATGGGTATCATAATACATTCACATTGAAGCATCAAAATAAGAAAATAATGCTTGTATCTTTAACTCCACAACAGGTTCATGAGAATTAAATCAAAGTGTCTAAAAGAAGAGCATGTGAGATTGAGGGGAAAAAAGAGGATGATGAGAAACAAAAAGTGAGTCAAAAAAAGAGTGAAAAAAATAATAAAAGGCCTGATTTGAGTGTTTCCGAGGGAGAAAAGAAAGTGGATGGAAGTGAGGACAAAAAAAGAGAGAATTTATTTGCAAGAGGGAGTGAACTAAAGAGAGCTTTTGTTGATAAAAAGAGTATGTTGGTATTGGTACATAAGGAATCTTTTTTTAACACTAACAACCTAACCTCTTCTTTTCCTAGTTCTTTTGTATCTCTTTTTCAGGATCATGAAGCGGTCTTTTCGGAGGAGGTGTCAAATGGTTTACCACCATTAAGGGGTATTGAATATCAAATTGATTTCATTCGGGGAGCAACATTTCCAAATCGAAACGCTTATAGAGCTAATCCGGAGGAAACAAAAGAAATTCAAATGCAAGTAGAGGAGTTGAATGGAAAGGTTCGAGAAAGCTTGAGTCTATGTTTTGTACTAGGGATTCTAGTACCAGAGAAAGATGGAACATGGAGGATGTGCACAGATTGGCCGACAATTTACAAAATCACGGTTATGTATCTCTATCCTATACCTAAGTTAGATGATATGCTTGATGAATTGTATGGGGCTGTGTTATTTTCAAAAACTGGTTTGAAAAGTGGTTATCATCAAATAAGGATCATAGAAGTAAATGAGTAGAAAACGACTTTCAAAACAAAACATGGTTTATATGAGTGGTTGGTAATGTTGTTTGGCTTAACTAACGCACCAAGTACTTTTATGCGATTAATGACCCATGTTTTGCATGATTTTATTAGAAAATTTGTGAATGATTTCCCTAAACGTAGTAAATTGGGTACTAAACTTCTGTTTTCTACTATTTGTCATCCTCAAACGGATGGACAAACTGAAATCGTTAATAGAACTTTATCTCAATTGCTTAGATATTTGATTCAAAAGAGCTTGAAAAATTGGAAAGATTGTAACGCCCCGAATCCGGAATGCAGCCCTTGAGGCTTAAACACTCTAAATTCGAGTCGCCACTTAGTTTCTGAAAAACCAAACCTAATTTTTTTTTTTGAAAGTATATTAACACAAGTAAAATAATAAGAGTTTTGCAGCGGAAATAATTTAAAGGACAAATAAAAGTTGTCGTAAGAGTAGTGTAGCCCTTTTATTTTTAAAACTTAGAAATTTATATAATAAGCCGTAATTGTTTTAAAGAAAGCATACATATATTTCATCGAGCAACTTTTAGGAAAGTTTGTCGCTCGGCATACGAATGTGATTGTCTCCAAGTATAGCAATATCATTTATTTAAAACGAGCATTAAGTATATAAAGTCTTATAGCATTTTAATTATTGGGAAACTCCGTGTCATCATTGCTGCAGCATCGGCCCCTCGAAGTCGAAACCTGAAAAGATATTAGTTTGGGGTGTGAGATAAAAATCTCAGTGGACATCCTGTACACTACTATAAAGATTGGCAGTACGCCAGAATAAATTATCTTAACATTTTATTATAAATTATTCTTATTAATTGGATAGTGAATTTTGTTATTCACAAAGTGTTTAATGTATATTTTCATTCATAAACATCATCATAATTATCATAATCATAGTCATCATATTTCATAAATTTTCACACATCATATAACACCGTTATCGTATATCGTATGGGACACTGGTAGCGTCTCTACCACATGCTACCCCCTAAACGCTTCCACCTCCTTCTAGGACACTGATAGCGACTCTATCACATACTACCCCCATAAACACTTTCCCGCCTCCTCCGTGAAACACATATTGGGACACTGGTAGCGACTCTACCACATGCTACCCCCATAAACACTTTCCCGCCACCTCCGTGAAATCGTAATTTACATATCACACATATCATAATATTATATCATAATTATTATTGTATTCTTGTATTCTTAGTTATATGTTGATGTTTGTTTAGTTTAGTTCAGAATACACCAACAATCCATATAATATTACGGCAATACAGTAGTGACACCCACCTCTTTAACTTTTAAGAAAAGCTACAAACTTCTTGAACAGTGTAGCAAGCGTAACGCAGGGATCGTCCGAGCTTTGACTTGGGCCGCACTTCGCCTAGCACAGTTCTTCCGTATTTTAGTGATCTCTTTTATCCTTGATTAATATAATTTTAAAGGTGGTCGTAGTAACGCATATAATTATTTTCAAAGCAAAACATTCTTCTTTTAGCCCAAAAAATATCGGAATAATATGTAAATTATATTTAAATATTTGTTTGGTCGTTTGAGAATTTAACGAGGGCGTTAAATCTCGTTCTTTAGATTTTATAATGAAGAAAGTGTTTTCCGCTTAATATTTATCAATTTCGGTCCTAGCCGTTCATAAAACATCGCGACTACGTACTGAAATTCATTAACACAGTTTTGCTTGGTCAATAAAAATCATTTGAAATCGCATGGCAATAGAACAAAAAGTGTAATTAGGAAAAATTCAAAACTGGTCCTTGCTAGCTAGTTTAAAGACATAAAATGACTGAATTTTCTCCCATGTTCGCGATTTTATTCCCGTCAAACGGACGATCGAAATAGCGTTTTTCTTCAAGTAAAATAAACTAAGCTATGTCAAGTTTATTGGCAATAAAAAGTTTGTGAAGATTTGTGCGTCAAGGTCGAGTAAAAACGACTCCTAAGTTTTGGACTGGAAAGAACATGCCCTGTTTTTCTTTATTTTCCAGCTTACTGTCCTTACTTTAAAAATCGAATAACTCCCAGAATACTGAACCAATTTACGTAATTTTTTACACTCAAACTCCCTACCATATGGAGATCATAACCTCTTTGGTTTTGAGTCAAAATCATTTTTCTATCAAAAGATACGGACAGCTAAAGTTACTGCATTTCAACATAAATTTTTCAGTTTTATTGTAACTTCCAAAGTCATTTCGCATACTTAATCTAGTTCTCAACCAACAAAGACACATCTACCACATAACCTTAACATAACAAAACATGTATAATACAAATTCCATCAGATTCAAGCACCGAAAATCAAGGACGGTAATCGAAATTTCGCAAATAGCACGTAAAGGGGTTTGTGTTGAAAACTTGTGTAGTTTTCTTGATTTAGATACTGGTTTTTGGCCTGAAATCGCGTGGAAGCTCGGAGGGATGATTGATGACGAAATTGACAAGAGCCCTTCGTGATTTTTTGCAAGGAGATGATCTAAAAGTTAGGTACAGAAGCTGAAAAATAAGAAACAAAAACAGGGGAAAAGAAGGGAGATGGTGGTTGTTACTCTTTTTGGATCGTATAGAGTATTCTCCGATTCGTTTCGCCTCGAGTCTGAGTTGGATGATGATACGACCCCTACGTTTTACCGGAATGATAGAAACGATCCATCTTCTCTTATGAGTTAAGAGAGATTAATCAAGAAGGCTTGTATGAGGAGGGGTGTTCTTACCTTGGATGGTGATTCGAAGGATGTATATAGCTAATCACAATTTCTGCAGACCTTTGGCGTAGTTTGATCGAAGGACCTTTGAACAAGTAAATGGGGAGGCTGCTTTAAATAGTTGGAAGAAAGGGTAATTGCTTCTTTCGAAACACCTGAGAGGAGACGTGGCTGCTTGGAAACCTTTCAAAACAATTGATACTATTTTTTTATACTTTACTCACCGACTCACATATACAAATTCAGTTAGTTCATAATCATGTTATTAATCTGTTTATTAATTTGTTTTGAGACGTGTAACTTAATTTGTTTATTAATCATGTTATTAGTTCATACTCGATGTTACGCCTTCGTATCATCAACCCGTATTTTAAAATCGTGATTTTGTTAAAATCGAATTTATGAACTTGATGGAATTAATTATTTAGGATTTTTGGTTGTTGATCCGTCACGTTTCGAGACGAAATTTATTTATTTATTTGATTCTATTTCTAAATGATAAACTCTCAAATTCGTCGAAATTTTGATTTCTTTCAACGAACGGAAGTTAAAGTTCCCTTTAATGTGTTTATGATTTAAAACTTCTTTTAGCGTGCTAGGAGTGCGCCCGCCTCAAAATGCTCGTCCGTTTCCTGAAAAATTCAAAGTCTTTGCAAATATACACACTCTAATATTATTATTGGGAGTGAAAATACGAAAAATTAAATTCTAGTTTATTAAGTTTATTTATGCGTTATTTATATTAAAATTTTGGGACGGGGTGTTACATCCTCACCCCCTTAAAAGAATTTCGTCCCCGAAATTTGACTTACTAGTTTCTCATAGGCATTGCGGGTACTTCTCTAAAATCTCATCTTCCCTTTCCCAAGTGGCTTCTTCCTTCCCATGTCTACTCCACTAAACTAAAACCAGAGGTATCTCTCGATTCCTCAAGATGTGCAATTTTCTTCCCAAAATAGTCACCGGTACCTCCTCGTAAGTTAAGTCACGACCTATTTCTAAGTCCTTAAAACTGATGACGTGGTCCAAGTCGGTCACATACTTCCTAAGGGTAGAGACGTGGAAGACGTTATGTACTTGAGATAGCTCAGGCGGTAGAGCAAGACGATAGGCTACATCTCCAACTCTATCCAAAATATCGAATGGCCCAATATAGCGAGGCTTCAATTTACCTTTCTTTCCGAAGCGGATCAATCCTTTCATCGGTGCAACTCTAAGGAACACCTTCTCGCCAATATCAAAATGCAAATCCTTCCTTCTATGATCGGCATAAGATTTCTGACGATCCTGTGCTATCTTGATCCTCTCCTTGATCTTCGAAACGATTTCCACTGATCTCTCCACGAGTTCTGGCCCAAGAATCTTGCGAACTCCAACTTCATTCCAACAAATAGGCGATCTGCACATCTTCCCATAAAGCGCCTCAAATGGTGCCATCTTTATGGTGGCTTGGTAACTGTTGTTGTAAGCAAATTCTACCAAAGGAAGGTGAGTCTCCCAGCTTCCTGCGAGGTCCAAAGCACATGCCCTCAACATGTCCTCCAGAGTCTGAATAGTTCTCTCTGACTGCCCGTCGGTTTGAGGGTGATACGCGGTGCTGAAATTCAGATTTGTTCCCAAGGCTCGTTGTAGGCTCTTCCAAAACTTAGAGGTAAAACGAGGGTCTCTATCGGAAACTATCGAAACCGGTACTCCGTGCAGCCTGACTATTTCTTCCACGTATAGTTGAGCAAGCTTGTCCAATGAGTATGTCATTCGAACGGGGATGAAGTGTGCAGTCTTTGTGAGCCTATCAACGACAACCCAGATGGCGTCGTGCTTTCTTATCGTCTTAGGAAACCCTGTGACGAAATCCATGGTGATGTTCTCCCATTTCCATTCCGGCATCTCCAAAGGTTGTAGCAATCCTGACGGTCGTTGGTGGTCTGCTTTAACTTGTTGACAAGTTAAACATCTCTTGACGAAGTGAGCTATTGTTCGCTTCATACCTCTCCACCAAAAGTTCTCCCTAAGTCCACGGTACATCTTCGTCTCTCCGGGATGTACTGTATAGGGTGTGTTGTGTGCCTCTTTGAGGATTTCATTCCTCAACTCTTCGTCCTTGGGCACACATATTCTATTTTCAAACATCAGTGTCCCGTCATTGCCAACGTTAAAACCCTGGATGGGTTCTTTCTCCATTCGTTTTCACATTCCCTCGAGGAATGTGTCGCTCCGTTGCGCATCCTTGATTCGTTCTCTCAAGGTTGGTTGCAACGTGAGTGCAAAAATCATGGAATCCGCACAACATTGTGTTGAAAATTCCAAATTCATTCGGGAAAGTTCTCCGATTAGCGATTTTTGTGTGGTTGGTACGACGTTGAGTTTTGTACTTGCTTTCCTACTCAAGGCATCGGCGACCACGTTCGCTTTTCCGGGATGGTAGTGGATAGTGCAATCGTAATCCTTTACCAGTTCAAGCCACCTCCTTTGACGCATATTCAGTTCTTTTTGTGTAAAGAAGTACTTCAAACTTTTGTGGTCTGTATAGATCTCACACTTGCTACCATACAAGTAATGTCTCCACATCTTCAGTGCATGAACCACAGCAGCCAACTCCAAATCATGCGTCGGGTAGTTCTGTTCATGTATTTTGAGTTGTCGAGACGCATATGCAACAACCTTTCCGCGTTGCATAAGGACACATCCTAGTCCGGATAAGGATGCATCTGTGTAGATAACAAACCCCTCGGATCCATCCGGGATAGTTAATACTGGCGAAGAGGTTAACCTTCTTTTCAACTCTTGAAAGCTTTCTTCACAAGTAGGCGTCCAGACGAACTTCTCTGTTTTCTTCGTTAACTGGGTTAATGCCTTCGCAATGCATGAGAAATCTTGTATGAATCTTCGGTAATAGCCCGCTAATCCAAGGAAACTTCGAACTTCGTTGACATTAGTTGGCGTCTTCCAGTCCATTATAGCCTCTAACTTTGCCGGATCCATCTCAATCCCCTTTGCTGAAATGATGTGTCCTAAGAACATGACTCGATCGATCCAAAATTCGCACTTGCTGAATTTTGCGTACAATTTTTCACGCTTCATTGTTTCTAAGACAGTTTTGAGATGATCTTCGTGTTCCTCCTTGCTTTTAGAGTACACGAGTATGTCGTCGATGAATACAATGACAAATTGATCTAAGTATGGATGAAAGACTCTATTCATCAAGTCCATAAAGATCGCTGGAGCATTTGTGACTCCAAAAGGCATCACCGTAAACTCGTAATGTCCGTAGCGTGTCCTGAAAGCCGTCTTTGGAATGTCGCTCTCTTTAACTTTCAGCTGATGATAACCGGACCTCAAATCGATCTTTGAGAATACACTAGCGTTCTTCAGTTGGTCGAATAGGTCTTCGATTCTTGGCAAAGGGTATTTGTTCTTTATAGTTAGTTCATTGAGTCCTCGATAGTCGATACACATACGGAAAGACCCATCCTTCTTCTTCACAAATAGGACTGGCGCTCCCCAAGGAGATACACTAGGCCTGATGAACTTCCTTTTCAACAAATCTTCCAGTTGTTCCTTCAATTCTTCCAATTCTTTTGGCGCCATTCGGTATGGTGCCTTTGATACTGGCGCGGCTCCAGGTATCAAGTCGATAGTGAATTCTATCTGACGGTCTGGGGGCATCCCGATTAACTCTTCGGGAAACACGTCGAGATAATTCCTTACTACCGGCACGTTAGTCAACAATTCTTTGTCCTCATTTTCTGCAGAAATGTGGACTAAGTATCCTTGACACCCTTCTTTTCGTAATGTTTTCACAGCTTCGATTGCGGATATCACTCGTACTCCTGTCCTTGCCTTGATCCCACGAAAAGTGAAACATTGACCGTCGTCTGTCTCAAAATCAATTTCGCGTTCCGAGCACTTTATGATGGCTTTGTTTTTTGTCAACCAATCTATACCCAATATTATATCAAAATCTTTCATGTCAAGAACATGAAAGTTGGTTTTTATTTGGTGATCATCCATTACTATGTTCAATCCCTTTACTTGGGTTTCAATTTTTATCGTGTTTCCGGATGGAACACTTACGTTTAATGTACTTCCTTTCACACCCACTATTCCCACCTTTTTCCTAAACTTTTCAGACATAAAGGAATGGGATGCTCCCGTATCGAACAGTACAGAAGCTGGTATTTCAAGTACAAGTAATGTACCTGCTAGGGTTTCATGTTGTTCAAGGTGCTCGAGTAGTGGTCCTTCCTCGTCCCCTCCATCTTCGAGGATAGCATTCACCTGAGCACGTCCTCTTTGTCCCTGATAGGGTGGACCTCCCCTTGGTGGTCCAGGTGGGCGGTTGTTTGGTACTGGCGGCTGCCGAGCCTGATAGTTGCCCAAAGGGGGTGGCCTATACTGATTGTTACCCATAGGTTGATGGTTCGGATTGTTCATCACTGGTGGTCGAACATTCGGTGGTAGGGGGCAATCAGTCATCTTGTGTCCTGTCTGATGGCAGCGGTAACAAGTCACACTTCCATAGAGGCAAGCTCCCGCATGTTTCTTTCCACATTTAGGACAGTTTGGTATGGTTATTGGGGCCCTAAAATTATTTCCCCTTAGTTGTGGATCTGGGTTCCTTTTGAAGTTAGGCTGATAGTTGCGATTAACAGATACAGTTGTCGGAGTTTGCTTGAATTCCAAACCCAAACCGATCGAGACAATCAGTGCTCGGTCAAAGACTTCATTGTAGTTTGGTAGTTTCAGTCCTGCTACCACTCCGCCGACTTCCGGCCTCAAACCCCGTTCAAACCTTCTCGCCTTCTTGGCATCAATCTCCACCAGATGTGGAGCATACCTTGACAACTGATTAAATCTCCTCTCATATTCAGTCACTGAGAGAGTTCCCTGTCGAAGATTGACGAATTCTTGTTCCTTCTGATCACATAACACTTGCGGAAAGTACCTGCTATGACTGCTTTCTTAAACTCCTCCCAAGTAAGAGCTTGTCGTCCTTCAGCATTTAGAGTTCGTTCGTATGATTTCCACCACTGGGCTGCATCTTCCACCAACTGGAATTGTGCACAAGAGACTTTTTGTGCATCTGTTAGAGTCATGTGTCGATAGATGCGTTCTAGCCCGGCAATCCATTCTTCTGTGTTCATAGGACCCTCTCTCCCGTTCAACCTAGGTGGTTGCAGTCGTCGAAACTGTTCAACAAACTCATTGACCCTAGGCACCATATGTGGCATAGGTGCATACAGCGGTGGTGGTGGTGGCACTTGTTGCTGCATGTAAGTCTGGAGGGAATTAAAGAACTCCCTTGCCATGTCAGCCCCAGATGCTGCGTTAGGTGGTTGTTCTTGTCCAGCAGCCGGTGGCTGTTCTTGTCCAACAGAACCTTCAGATGCTTCTCGATCTTCCTGTCGGTTAACACGGGGTCGTCCACGTCCACGAGGGGGTACCATACTAACAGTAGTAAAGGTCTGAAGAGAAAAGAATATACAGTTACATCATATAGGTATGAGAAAATTTTCAAAAACAGAACCCATCATCAATAATTTACAAGGTACTAGCACCAGTTATTCATTAGGAGTACACACAACATTGGAACATACTGTGATCATTCAGCTGCACAATGACGGCACTCGACTTTTGCAAGTTCGGGAACCATTGACACATGTAATTAAAGCGACAACAGGTAAAAATAACAGATAGAATAAAGCAAACCCACATCAAGTGAGAGTGGCAGATATATATACACGAGTATCAAAATATACGGAGAGTTAGACTCCTTACATCATATCACAGATTACAAAAAGGCATCACATAATATAATGCTAGCACATCGCATCCTCACATCAAAACGGCATGTGTGTGACAAAAGGGAGTGGTCAAAAAAAGATCGGGTAAACTAGGGCCGCGCAGGATGTGGGCCGTACTTCTGACTAATACTATAGGTCAGGTGATGTGTATGATCGGGTTACCTACACTATATAGATATATACATATATGTACATGCAAAAAGAGGGGGGGTGAGACGGTCAATGTCTAGGGCTCGGTAGAGTAGCTAGGTCCCGCTTCATCAAATGAAGCGTAAAAGTCTGGAACGAGAGGTACGTCACTAATGTCGCCCTCATCACCTGATGATGTCTCGGTATCGGCGTACGGAGGGTCGTATACCTCTGGGATCTCCTCTATCCCCTGTATCGGCTCGTCATGCGGCTCTACTGGGTCCGGGGCAATCGGTCCTCCAACTAACCCACTAGTCTCCCAATGGGCAACAACACTAATATGGTTAAGTCTAGCTGCCTCCAGATGTCTGTCTGCACGCTCGTCTGAGATGACAGATATATACTCCTGTGCAATGACGCCATTCCTATGAAACTCTGCGCTCACACGACCCAACTGTGCATCCTCACGAAATAGCTCTGCCATGGCTGTGTCGGCAAGGGCAGCAGTCGTGGCCTCTTCGGATAATCGTTGGCTCTCTTTGGACGCTGTGATCCCTCGTGTAACCTCGGTAAGGAAAGCCTCCAAGTGAATGTGCCCCTCTGGGATCAGGTCATACCTCGTCATACGATGAAGAATACCCAATGCTATGGGGCGGTAGGGCTCATGAACTCCGTTGGCAAAACGTGTGGCCGCAACGAGGTCCGTATCAATAAAAGCTACATTACCGGCATTCACACGAAGCTCGCGAAAACGGATGATGTATGCTGAAATCAGTTCTAGGGCATACTGGATAATATGGCGGTAGCGATCAACGATGGTCATGTTTTCCTAGGCAAAAGAAAGGGAGGGCTAAGGTCAGTATCGTGGAAAAGGATGTGACACAGTAAAAACTTTTAAACACTTAACCAAATTTAAGCAAAGTAAACTTGTAATGTATTCTTACACATTCAAAAAAAAAAAAAAAAAAAAAATAGCAAAGTAAAATTTTTAGGCACATAAGCAGACAACTCAATTCGTAACTTACACATTTAATAAAGTAAACTTGTAATTTGTAATGTATTCTTTATGATTCTATAATTAATTAATTTATATCAAAGTATACCTTATACTTTCGTATGTTCATAAATTCCACATATTATATACAGTAAGTCCCTCACAACATTTTGTATTGTACTTAACTTTAAACCTTCTTTAAAATAATAATAATAATAATAACATACCTCGAGGTGCTTCGGCCGCGGCAGGAGACACATTTTCCCACTAGTAACATTGTTTGTATAGTTTTGAAAATTTATACTAAAATCATCTAATAATAAATTACATATATATATATATTTTTTTTTGTCCGAAAGTTTGAACCTAGGCTCTGATACCACCTGTAACGCCCCGAATCCGGAATGCAGCCCTTGAGGCTTAAACACTCTAAATTCGAGTCGCCACTTAGTTTCTGAAAAACCAAACCTAATTTTTTTTTTTGAAAGTATATTAACACAAGTAAAATAATAAGAGTTTTGCAGCGGAAATAATTTAAAGGACAAATAAAAGTTGTCGTAAGAGTAGTGTAGCCCTTTTATTTTTAAAACTTAGAAATTTATATAATAAGCCGTAATTGTTTTAAAGAAAGCATACATATATTTCATCGAGCAACTTTTAGGAAAGTTTGTCGCTCGGCATACGAATGTGATTGTCTCCAAGTATAGCAATATCATTTATTTAAAACGAGCATTAAGTATATAAAGTCTTATAGCATTTTAATAATTGGGAAACTCCGTGTCATCACTGCTGCGGCATCGGCCCCTCGAAGTCGAAACCTGAAAAGATATTAGTTTGGGGTGTGAGATAAAAATCTCAGTGGACATCCTGTACGCTACTATATAGATTGGCAGTACGCCAGAATAAATTATCTTAACATTTTATTATAAATTATTCTTATTAATTGGATAGTGAATTTTGTTATTCACAAAGTGTTTAATGTATATTTTCATTCATAAACATCATCATAATTATCATAATCATAGTCATCATATTTCATAAATTTTCACACATCATATAACACCGTTATCGTATATCGTATGGGACACTGGTAGCGTCTCTACCACATGCTACCCCCTAAACGCTTCCACCTCCTTCTAGGACACTGATAGCGACTCTATCACATGCTACCCCCATAAACACTTTCCCGCCTCCTCCGTGAAACACATATTGGGACACTGGTAGCGACTCTACCACATGCTACCCCCATAAACACTTTCCCGCCACCTCCGTGAAATCGTAATTTACATATCACACATATCATAATATTATATCATAATTATTATTGTATTCTTGTATTCTTAGTTATATGTTGATGTTTGTTTAGTTTAGTTCAGAATACACCAACAGTCCATATAATATTACGGCAATACAGTAGTGACACCCACCTCTTTAACTTTTAAGAAAAGCTACAAACTTCTTGAACAGTGTAGCAAGCGTAACGCAGGGATCGTCCGAGCTTTGACTTGGGCCGCACTTCGCCTAGCACAGTTCTTCCGTATTTTAGTGATCTCTTTTATCCTTGATTAATATAATTTTAAAGGTGGTCGTAGTAACGCATATAATTATTTTCAAAGCAAAACATTCTTCTTTTAGCCCAAAAAATATCGGAATAATATGTAAATTATATTTAAATATTTGTTTGGTCGTTTGAGAATTTAACGAGGGCGTTAAATCTCGTTCTTTAGATTTTATAATGAAGAAAGTGTTTTCCGCTTAATATTTAACAATTTCGGTCCTAGCCGTTCATAAAACATCGCGACTACGTACTGAAATTCATTAACACAGTTTTGCTTGGTCAATAAAAATCATTTGAAATCGCATGGCAATAGAACAAAAAGTGTAATTAGGAAAAATTCAAAACTGGTCCTTGCTAGCTAGTTTAAAGACATAAAATGACTGAATTTTCTCCCATGTTCGCGATTTTATTCCCGTCAAACGGACGATCGAAATAGCGTTTTTCTTCAAGTAAAATAAACTAAGCTATGTCAAGTTTATTGGCAATAAAAAGTTTGTGAAGATTTGTGCGTCAAGGTCGAGTAAAAACGACTCCTAAGTTTTGGACTGGAAAGAACATGCCCTGTTTTTCTTTATTTTCCAGCTTACTGTCCTTACTTTAAAAATCGAATAACTCCCAGAATACTGAACCAATTTGCGTAATTTTTTACACTCAAACTCCCTACCATATGGAGATCATAACCTCTTTGGTTTTGAGTCAAAATCATTTTTCTATCAAAAGATACGGACAGCTAAAGTTACTGCATTTCAACATAAATTTTTCAGTTTTATTGTAACTTCCAAAGTCATTTCGCATACTTAATCTAGTTCTCAACCAACAAAGACACATCTACCACATAACCTTAACATAACAAAACATGTATAATACAAATTCCATCAGATTCAAGCACCGAAAATCAAGGACGGTAATCGAAATTTCGCAAATAGCACGTAAAGGGGTTTGTGTTGAAAACCTGTGTAGTTTTCTTGATTTAGATACTGGTTTTTGGCCTGAAATCGCGTGGAAGCTCGGAGGGATGATTGATGACGAAATTGACAAGAGCCCTTCGTGATTTTTTGCAAGGAGATGATCTAAAAGTTAGGTACAGAAGCTGAAAAATAAGAAACAAAAACAGGGGAAAAGAAGGGAGATGGTGGTTGTTACTCTTTTTGGATCGTATAGAGTATTCTCCGATTCGTTTCGCCTCGAGTCTGAGTTGGATGATGATACGACCCCTACGTTTTACCGGAATGATAGAAACGATCCATCTTCTCTTATGAGTTAAGAGAGATTAATCAAGAAGGCTTGTATGAGGAGGGGTGTTCTTACCTTGGATGGTGATTCGAAGGATGTATATAGCTAATCACAATTTCTGCAGACCTTTGGCGTAGTTTGATCGAAGGACCTTTGAACAAGTAAATGGGGAGGCTGCTTTAAATAGTTGGAAGAAAGGGTAATTGCTTCTTTCGAAACACCTGAGAGGAGACGTGGCTGCTTGGAAACCTTTCAAAACAATTGATACTATTTTTTTATACTTTACTCACCGACTCACATATACAAATTCAGTTAGTTCATAATCATGTTATTAATCTGTTTATTAATTTGTTTTGAGACGTGTAACTTAATTTGTTTATTAATCATGTTATTAGTTCATACTCGATGTTACGCCTTCGTATCATCAACCCGTATTTTAAAATCGTGATTTTGTTAAAATCGAATTTATGAACTTGATGGAATTAATTATTTAGGATTTTTGGTTGTTGATCCGTCACGTTTCGAGACGAAATTTATTTATTTATTTGATTCTATTTCTAAATGATAAACTCTCAAATTCATCGAAATTTTGATTTCTTTCAACGAACGGAAGTTAAAGTTCCCTTTAATGTGTTTATGATTTAAAACTTCTTTTAGAGTGCTAGGAGTGCGCCCGCCTCAAAATGCTCGTCCGTTTCCTGAAAAATTCAAAGTCTTTGTAAATATACACACTCTAATATTATTATTGGGAGAGAAAATACGAAAAATTAAATTCTAGTTTATTAAGTTTATTTATGCGTTATTTATATTAAAATTTTGGGACGGGGTGTTACAAAGATTGCTTGTCGTTTGCAGAATTCGCATATAATAGAAGTGATCATTTTCCTACTAATCACTATCCTTTTTGAGGTTGTTTATGGATTTAATCCAATAACTCCACTTGATCTTTTACATTGATATCCATTGAAGAACGTGCGAGTCTTGGTGGTAACGTAAAAGCTGAGATGATTAAAAAGTTACATGAAAGAGTGAAAGACAACGTTGAGAAGAGAATCGAGCAATATGTCAAGCAAGCTAACAAAGATCTTAAATGAGTCATCTTTGAGCCCGGTGATTGGGTGTGGTTACACTTGAGGAATGAGAGATTTTTTAGCAAGAGAAAGTCGAAATTTTAGCCAAGAGAAGATGGTCAATTTCAAGTGATTACACGAGTCAATGACAATGCACACAAAGTTGACATTCCTGGTGAGTATAATGTAAGTGCAACTTTCAATGTTACTGATCTTTCTCCCTATTCTGGTGATGTAGATTCGAGGACGAATCCTTTTGAAGAAGAAGGGAATGATGAGGATCCACAAGTGCAAAGTAATGAAAACAAAAGGGATCCTTTGATCATACATGATGGGCCGATTACAAGGGCAAGAGCTAAGAAGATAAATGAGGCTTTGATGAGCTTAGTTGCTGAAATGAGAGAAAATGTGCAAGACAAGCCCGAATAAGGCCTAATAGTGGATGTTATTGGGCTGGACTACGAATAAAGAGATGTCATGAAGCTAATTTGGGCTAAAAGAAATAATTTTAAGTGCATGGGCCTACAAAAACGTGGCACACATGAAGCCCATCAGATTTATCATTTTATTTTTAATTTTATTAGTTATTTAGATTATTTACATTTTCTAGGAAATTCAAAGAGTTAGGAGTTACATTTTTAGCTTTGAATTGAGTCTTTAGTGGCCTTTTAAGACCATAGGTGTAGGTTATGAATGTATTTACTCTTAGGAGTTACTTTCTAGCCTATAAATAGGTCTTGTATTCCTTTGGGAAGGGGACACCAAGTTTAATACAAATTTTATAAGTTTATTGCTTATATTCTCTTTGTGAGTTCTCTTTGTGAGGTTGAATTATTTGAGAACTTATCAATAATTTTGAGCAAGATCTTGTGGCATTCAATCATACCAAGGTTCTTGGCTCTTCTATAGCCAACGAGTCAAGATTTTTATGCTCTAAGTAAGAACAATTCAAATCTCGATTTTCGAAGATCCGCTGCTTAATTTATACGTTGGGTTCTTAGATCATTATATCTAATGGGTTCTTAGTCTCTATCCACATCATTATGGCTATTAATAAAATTCAGAGGCAATCATTTTCTAATGTAGGTGTTTTTTTGAAAGAATCAGTATTTAGTCATGATCAATTATATGTGGTTATATTTAAAATAACAAATCGTCGTGGTTTGAAGATCATATTATGTCATGACAACAACCGTGATTGTAATATCACAAAAAAAACGTAGTGTTGCATGAAGTTTTTAGGAATGTATTAATTTATAATAATTTGATTTTTAATTTTTATAATTTTTTTCTTAATTTTTTTTTCAATTACTATTGATTTTAGATTATTTCATTATTTAATTGAATTTAATTTTTTCACCAAAATTATTGTAATATTCTTAACACATTTTATAGTTATTTAATCATTTTGTTGTATCATTATATATATATTTAAATATTAGACATTATTTTTATATATTTGTATGTTAAATTTAAATTTATATAGTACAATACAACAATTTAACTAGATTTTAAGATTAATAATTTAATTAGAAAATATATTAGCAATATCTTACCATTTTTTAAAATTCGATATAGTATAATAAATACTCCCTCCGTCCAATTTCATTATTCCTATTTTCCTTTTTTGGTTGTCCAATTTTATTATACCCATACCCTTTTTGGAAACAATACTATTCATACTACTTTATCTCCACCCTCCTACCATCACTTATTTACCTACTTTGCCATTCACTTTATTAATAAACAATCATTTATTTACAAATGGGGTAAATTACACTATAGGACATTTCACCCTAAGTCTTTGTAATTCAAGGAAAATCTTATTACAGTTACAAATCAAGCCAAATTAACAAATTAAAGTACAGTTCTACCCCTACTGTTTTGATAAGAATTTCAATTTTGAAATAAGTAGATTTAATTAATTTAAGCAATGGAAAGTCAACTAAATTCAAAACCTTTAATAAAAATCTGAAAGATTTCTTTGCTCGATAGTCGCGCCCGATTCTTAATTCAAATAACTTTCCTAACAACTCATCCAACATTAATTCCTAAAACATTTCTTATTCTCTCTCCATTGATGATGGAAGAAGAAATCGAAAAGCAAGAACAACCATTGTGCAGAGAATCGTTCAAGGTATTGAGTCAAAAAATCATCTTCTGCATGTTATTGTTGTTCGATTCTCTGAATAAATGATATTGGGTTTATGGAAAAATTCTGATTTTTAGGGCTTTGCATATACTGGGTTTTTCGTTGATTTTAGGGATGATTAAAAAAAAAATCGACTACATGCATTTTATAAGATGTTTCCTTCATTGATTTTACTGGCTTTACATAAGATGTTTCCTTCTCTGTTTTCTTAGTTCTAACGATCTCTATTTTTTGCATTTTAGAGAAACATAATAAATCGATTACACTGATAAAGCATATATTGTTCTTCTTTTCAAGTAATACATGTTGATATGTGATCTGGAAAAACTGTTAAATGTATTATATTACACTGATAAAGCATGATGTACATTGTATTAAATCGATTTCAATATATGATACAATAATGATTGCATAAATTAATTCATATATTCATGTACATTCTCTATGGGTTATGCTTCAAAATAAACATTTTATTTCTTTGTCCATTGTAATATGTAAGTGTTTGGTATAGAAGTAAATAGATTATGTTTCTGATATTACATTGATTTTTAATTTCTGAAGGATCAAAGGATAAAATGACACGTTCGAAGGCTAGACATCAGAAGCGTAAAGGTTTAAGTATAATTTGTGCCCGTTGTGAGGATCACTGAGAAAATTCATATATCATGAATTTAGAACAGATGATTCCTGCTAGTTTTTTTGTTTTGTAAAACTCGGTATGTTTGGTTTGTTTTATCATGAATTTTTGCTTGTGGTTGAATTAGAGGTGTCTGGTAATATTGCATATGCGTCAGATAAAGCATATATTAACGCACATGCACAAATAAAATACATATAATATATTATATGCATACATCAATAATTATAACTTATATATTATATATATATAAACACAAAGTGTGAAATGTCACTTAGTATAATTCTCCCTACATAATTCGTACAGAATATATTTATTTTTGTTAGACCCCTACATAATTCGTACAGAATATATTATGCATACACCACTGAATCACTCAAAATATCCATTTTTGTTAGACCCCACACCTTTACTAAATTTACATTTTTTAAAAAAAAATTTATTAATATTTTATGTGGATATGAGTATTTATTTTTGCATATAGTAGGTGTTAGGTGACATGAAAGTGTAAACTGCTTACTTATGCTTGTTTGCGTCACCATTTTCCAATTGTGTGACGACTTTTGTTACAGTCATCACCAAGTTTTCTACATTGACTCGCTTTATTCTTTTCTTTTTCTTTTTTCCTATATTAAAAAAACGGTTTTTTAATCATTTACAAAACTGAAAGGACGCTTTCACTTATTCTATTTCACTACTTTATTTGGATAATAAATACTTTCTCATTCGCTTTATCTACATTAATATTAAATTTCAGATTGAGTTTTAAAAGAGGGGAAAAGAAAGATCCCTCCTTACCGTATTATATTTTAAATTAAGTAATATAGGTATAATAATCTCTCCGTTAAATTATAAATTATATTTAATATCATAGCTTATACCCAATTTATTTTAACCATTTTTACCCTTCTTTAAACTTTAATATTAATAAATTAATATCATTTAAATAATACCAATAAATTGCACATTGCATTTAATGATTTTTTTTTAAATGTATATTGAGACACAAAATAAAAACTTAGAGTAATGAGTAATTTGGTTAATTTTTATATAAAAGTAAAGAAACTGGTTGAATTGTGTGAATTTGTGGACTAAAAATTAATGACATTTTATATAAAATTATAGATATTATGTTAAAAAAATGTAAATATAATTGTACGTAGAACTAGGAGAAGTATCATTTTATTGAATTGCACGAATAATTGCACTCAAAGAATGGAAAGAGGTTCCCCATATGTATAGAAGGGTCTTGTGCAGTGGGGAAGTTCTTGTATTACACAAAAATGCACTCATGTGTACTTATGTATGATTCAAGAACTCCTATTTTAAACAAAATTCTATGTACAAAAGGGGATCCATATCATGGGTTAAAATAGTGGATATGTGTGGGGGAAAAGATGGTGTTTAATTACATGGAAAATGTGGGGGCAGCAGTGGGCACCTCATTTGTACCCTATTTGCTTAAGAAGAAAGCACACCGACCTTCCACGAAATTTACATCCATTTTTTTGGGTTAAATCACATTGATTAATAAAAAATTAAATACAATGAAAATTCGAGAATTAACATAAAAATATATCGACAACTATGAATTTGAATGTTAAAAACACAAAATAGATATGCACTCTGAATTAATTAACTTCTAAAATAAATAATCAGGGAGTTACTTACATGCTTATAAATACGTTGTCCCAACCCCATTTGTAATTGCAACAATCAATTACACACTACTACTACTAGTTTTCTTGAAAGAATTATTCCATGGGCTCTCTCACAACAGTTACAGCAGTGCCCAAGATGAACCTCCTCAGAATCTCCGATGAAGAACAATCAAGCCTAGTTCCTGTTCATGACGCCCCCATCGTTTCTTCATACAATGACCGAATCCGGCCGCTGCTGGACACTGTGGACAGGCTGCGCCACCTCAATATCATGCAAGAAGGCATCCAGCTCCCCACCATCGTCGTCGTCGGAGACCAATCTTCCGGCAAGTCCAGTGTCCTCGAGTCCCTCGCAGGCATCAGCCTCCCCCGAGGCCAGGGCATCTGCACCCGAGTCCCACTCATCATGAGACTTCAGAATCACCCAAATCTCGAAACAGAGCTTTCTTTGGAGTTCAACGGGAGGGTTGTACCTATTGATGAACAACACATTGCCGAATGCATCAGCCTTGCAACCGAAGAGATTGCCGGAAGAGGGAAAGGGATTTCGAACACTCCCTTGACTTTAATTGTCAAAAAGAATGGAGTCCCTGATCTCACCATGGTTGATCTGCCCGGAATTACTCGGGTGCCTGTTCATGGCCAACCTCAGGACATCTATGAGCAGATTTCAGCCACTATAATGGAGTACATCACGCCTGAAGAGAGTATTATTTTAAACGTTTTATCTGCAGGTGTTGATTTCTCTACTTGTGAGTCCATCCGGATGTCTCAACGTGTGGATAAATCGGGGCAGAGGACTCTGGCTGTGGTCACCAAAGCCGATAAGTCTCCCGAAGGCCTGCTCGAGAAGGTTACTGCTGATGATGTTAGCATCGGCCTGGGCTACGTCTGTGTCCGGAACAGAATTGGGGACGAGTCGTACGAGGAGGCGAGTCTCTTCGAGACTCATCCCCAGCTCTCCAAGATAGACAAGTCCATTGTTGGGATACCTGTTTTAGCAGAGAGGTTGATGAGAATTCAGGCCACCATTATTGGTAGATGCTTGCCTGAGATTGTGAAAAAGATCAACCAAAAGCTGAATTCCAACGCCCAAGAACTGAATAAAATGCCCAAGCATCTGACTTCAATTGCTGAGGCCATGTCGACATTTATGCAAATTCTTGACTCCACTAAAGATTCGTTGAGGAAGATCCTTTTACAAGGAGAGTTTGATGAGTATCCGGATGCATCTGATATGCATTCTACGGCTAGATTGGCTGAGATGCTCGATAAATTCTCCGAGGAGCTGCAATCTGAGAAATCAGTTGAGTATGATACCGAGACTATATTTTTAGAGGAGGAGATGAAGGTTTTGGAAGAAACAAATGCAATTGGGCTGCCCAATTTTGTGTCAAAGTCTGCATTCCTTACTCTGCTGCAAAAGAAGGTGACTGCTATATCTGAGATACCGTTTGGCTTTGTAGACAAGACATGGGGCTACATTGAATCTGTGGTGGTTCGTGTTCTGTTGCACCACTGTGATAACTACCCACAACTAGTATCATGTACTAGAAGAGCAGCACAAAATCTAATAGCAAAAAAGAAGCAGCAATCGATTGATTGGATGCAGGACGTTGTTGAGATGGAGAAGCTTTCCGATTACACGTGTAATCCTGACTACACAGCTTCATGGAACACGCTCATGTCCGAGCAAGAACAGTTCATGAAAAGATTGCAAGAGAAGAGGTATTATAATGCAACAACTTCTCGTTTTGGAGATATTGATATTAGACATTTGTTTGATGTCAACTCTAGTGTTGTGCAAGAAGCGTTTGATTTGAAGATGAGAATGACGGCATATTGGGATATAGTTCTTCGGAGAATGGTGGATAACATGGCCTTGCACTTGCTTTTCAGCATTCAAAAGCTGGTGAGTAAGGAGATGCAGAGTGAGATCATTACTGAGTTGATCGGGCCTCAGGGCAACGGGTTGGAGCGAATGCTGGAGGAGTCGCCTTCCGTCTCAGAGAAGCGGAAGAAGCTGAAGAAGAGCATCAAGTTGCTCAAGGAGTCAAACGATGTGGTTGCCAACATAATTGATAGGGTTGTTGATTAAGATTTTGCTGCTTTAATTTGGCTTTTTTTTTAAGTGTTTGCTTGCTTCTTCTGTTTTAATATTGCTTTATTATGGATCAATATTACTCTTGGTTTTTCAGTTGTCTAAATCCTTGAGGTGTGCAACAACTAATATTCTAAAATCAAATTAAATTTTTAGTAGATCTTGCGTTACACGTCTCACTTGTGAAACGATCATGATGTTTTACTACTTTAAAATATATGAATATTAATTTGTGCTAATTTGTGATCATCTCATCTTAAATTTTATATCTAATGTAGAGAATTTGGTGAATTTAGAGATTTTATTTTTAATAGAAAGTGAAAATAAAAGTTCATCGTTTATGATAGATTATGCTTTAAAATCTATTAAGTTTAGATAATCTTAATTCAGTCTAATCAATTTTTGCTATCAAACATGACCTAAGATGAATGGTTACACATCTTTTTAGAAATAAATGATGAGTTTGAGTGGGAGGGTGAAATGTCCCACCTTGTTCCACACGAAAAATTTACAAAAGATTTTAAAGCTTTTTAAACATTAAAGTGTTCATGGAGTTCAACTATGATAAATGGGTAAACACACCCTTACCACCACACGAGTGCACCACCGCCACCCGCTTGGCACAACATGGACCGGACCTGCACAAATTTGAATTTGACAATTGGTCTTTGGGGTCCATCTATCTTTTTGGAGACCCAAAAACTCCGAAAACCCATTTTATAATTGGGTCGGCCCAATTAGGCCCATTCGTATTTGGGCCAAGCTTGAACACTTAAGATATTATTTTCTGAAGGATCCAGGAATTCTTATCCGAATTCGTATTCAGACCGGTTCATTTACCTACAATGACAGATAAATGAACTGAATTCAAAATTTGGGCTAACTTATAAGACCAAAAACAAAATGTGGGCCCATTCGTATTTGGGCCAAGCTTGAACACTTAGATATTATTTTCTGAAGGATCCAGAAGCCATAAGGTTCTCGAATTCTTATCCGAATTCGTATTCGGATCGGTTCATTTACCTGCAATGGCAGATAATTGGACTGAACTCAAAATTTGGACTAACTTATGAGACCAAAATCAAAATGTGTATTCCATCAGAACCAAATTCAAAATTAGTCAAACTTAAAGAATTGCAAAAACTTTAATCTCTTAATTATAATTACTATGATGATTGAAGGTCTCTAAGTCATGTTCATTGTCATGCCTCGAGTATTGTGTATAAGATCCTTCGTTCAAAAAAAAAAAAAAAAAAGCAAAATGATGAGGGCAATAGAAGGAGAATGCCCTCACCAATTGCAATAATGTGATAAAAAAAACCAAATCAATATAATACCTCCCAGCACGTGAGAGAGGAATCAAACTCGAGACCTCTCAGTTACAAGTACATGTTTGCCCCCATTGTTTGGCAATTAAGCTAGAAGCTTTATATATTACATTTTAAAACTAATTAGGCCATGTTTGATAGTTTAGATTAAACTTAGATTAACTATATATCATTTTTATTGGTTGTTTGATAACTTAGATTAATGATAGATTATGCTTTAAAATTTATAAAGTTTAGTTATCATCCTAATTTTAGATAATCCGTCTTTGCTATCAAACATGCCCTTAATATATATATATATATAATATGTTAATATTTTCAGTTTTTTCTTCTTTAATTAATTTAATTTGTTTGTTTATTAAAAAATGGCAACACATACAAAATAATACCATACCAATAATTATGTTTATTTTTCAACACACATTATATTTGTCAAATTTGTAATTACGAACCAACACATATTCAAAATTTTAATTCAACGATTGTTAATTAAAAAATCAATTGAACAAGTTGTACATAAAACATAATTAAAATTAAACTTCAATTAAAAATAAATGACGTACCCGATGAAGTGTTCACTGAAGGAAACAAAATATACGTACTCTCGAAAAGAATTTCCAAAAAAACATAAACAATAATTATGTTTTTTTTTAATTCCCCACTATTTAGCAAGGGATATTTTTTGTGAATATTTTTTGTGAATATTTTTTTTTTTGAGAATACATCAGGAGGAAAATATTACAACAAAATCACACCCCACTCCTAATATATTCGGGAATATCATTTTCAAACCACTCAAAAGGTATTGAAATATTCCTAGCTTCCTGTGCTAATTTATGAGCCATCTGATTTTCTTCCCTGTTGATAAAAGCACAGTCCCAGCACAAAAACTTTTTTAGAAACTTACGAATTTCAATCACAATTCTTTTCTCCATACCTTCCACTTCTAAATTGGCATTGATAGCATCAATGGCTGATATAGAGTCCATCTGTAATGCCGAAATTTCAATGAGCCTTTTCGAACATTGCTGCAATCCATATTCTGCTGCTAACAACTCGGCTGCAACAACTGATCCAGGATTATTTATACATTTGCCTCCTACAAAAACCAGAGTCTCATCTTCTTTAAAAACAGCAAATCCAACTGCAAAAAATTGGTTTTTTTGGATTGAAAGCAGCATCTGTGAACAGTGTAAACCCTTCCCCTTTATATTTTTCCAGAAGTTCCCTATTTCTTGGATCCTTTCCAAAGTAGTGTAAGTCTGGTTTCAAGAAATCATGCCAAAAATCAATTGCCCATTTCACATCAAACTCAACTGGCCTTTTAATCGGGGCAATGCTTCTTCATTTAAATGCAACCATTTACATCTTTCCTTCCAAATACCCCAAGCTATCATCAATACAACAGAAGCAAACAGTTTGTCAAAGTGATCCCTTATGATCAGGAACAATTGCTTTAAAGATCCTTTCAACGGATTTTTTAGGTCCTTCCAAACCCCCTGCTTCTTCCATGTATTTTTTGCATAGATACATTCGAACAACACATGTTTAGAGTCAGCAAAAAATGCACCACAACAAAGACAAAAAGGATCCATAGGGATATGATGACTTACAAGATTACCTTCAGTTGCCAATGTGTCATTCAGGACCTTCCAACCAAAGATACGAATTTTGGCAAGGAGCTGGAGCTTCCACAAGAAATCCCAAAGTGTCTTCGAGATGTCTTTGCCAGAAGAGGATCCAATCCCACTCGTCCGCTTTGTTCTCAAAACTTGTAGTGCTAAATGATAACCCAATGCAACTGAGTAGTTTCCTGAAGAGTTATCTGGCCAAAAACGTTGATCATTACTATTAGGGTTTAGTAATGGAAGTTGCAGAATAGCATCAGCTTCCATCGGCCAAAAAGCACTTCGGAGAAGATTTTCATTCCACGTATGATCCGGCAACAAAAACCGATCAACTGTTGAAGCACTTGCAATGCGAGAAAGAATATATCCCTCATGAAAATTAAGCAACCAACGATCTTTAAAGATGGATATAGTTTTTCCATTACCAATACGCCATCTAGTCCCAACTTCTAGAATATCCCTACTCCATAGCATCGAACGCCAAATAAAGGAAGGGTTATACCCCAAGTCCGCTCCCAAAATATCACATCTTTTGAAATATCGGGCTTTGAACAATCTTGAAACTAAGGCTTCTGGTCGTTGTATAATTCTCCAAACTTGTTTGGCTAACAAAGCCTTGTTAAAAACCAACATTTTTCTGAAATTAAGTCCTCCTTCCTCCTTCTGTTTGCACATCTCTTCCCAAGGTTTCCAATGAACCTTTCTGGTTTCTGCATTAGATCCCCACCAAAATCTTGCCATCATCCTCTCCATATCCAAGCAAATTGAAGTTGGAATACGAAAGCAAGACATAGCATACACCGGGACTGCCTGCAAGACTGATTTAATGAGAATTTCTTTTCCCCCTTCTGAGAAGTGTTTGTGATTCCAAGAATTAATTCTCTGACGAACACGATCCACCAAATAACTGAACTGGAATCTTTTTGCCTTTGCTGAGAAAGTAGGAAGTCCCAAATAGACATCAAAGCCAGAAGAAAATCGAATCCCCAAATTCTGCATCACTATATCTTTATTCTTATCAGTAGTTTGTGGACTGAAAAGAATTGCCGATTTTTCAAAATTAACCAGTTGCCCCGAAGCATCAGTATAAAGTTTAAAGCTTTGCTTAAGTGCAGTACACTCCTTCTTCGATGCTTTCAAAAAGATCAGGCTGTCATCTGCAAAGAACAAATGGGATATAACAGGAGCTTCCCTAGCAATTTTTAGACCCGAGATCGTCTGCATATTCCTAGCATTTGTAAGAATAGACGAAAGACTTTGAGCACAAATAACAAACAAGAAAGGTGATAACGGATCACCTTGTCGCAAGCCACGTGAAGGTTGAAAGAAATCCGTATAATTTCCATTGATGCAGATATTATACGAAACTGATGAAACACATTCATGAATAAGATTTATCCATTTAGGAGAGAAACCAATCTGCGCCATAGCTGCTTGAAGAAAAGGCCATTCCACTCTATCATAAGCTTTGCTCATATCCAATTTCAAAGCAGCATAACCATTTTTGCTCTTCGAAGATCGAATCTAATGGAGACATTCAAAAGCAATTAGAATATTATCCGATATTAACCTTCCCGGAATGAAAGCACTTTGATAAGGGTCGATCATATCATCCATAAACAGTTTCAATCGGTTTGTGATCACCCTTGAAAGAATACGGTAGCAGACATTGCAAAGACTAATAGGACGAAACTGCATAACATTCACCGGAGTCTTAATCTTAGGTATTAGAACAATTGTAGTTTTGTTCCACAACCTCAAAGATTTTCCAAAGTTCAAGTGTTCCAGGATTTGTTCAGTGGCCTCCTCTCCAATTGTTTGACAGTTGGTTTGATAAAAAGAGGCCGGAAAACCATCAGGACCCGGAGCTTTCCACGGGTTAATATCTTTAATTGCTTTAGAAACTTCCTCTCGAGAAAAAGGCACATCAAGCATCCTAACTTGTTCCTCCGAAATCGTTTTGCACATATGATTAGTTGCCTCAAATATGCATTGCTCAGTTGGATTATCAGAAGAAAACAAACCACCAAAATAGTTTAGAAAGATATCCTGAATCTGCTTGTCCTCATAAACCCACTCACCCGTCTCCTTTTGAAGTCTTGAAATCAAATTACGACTCTTGCGTTGTGTGGCCCTATTATGGAAAAATCGAGTATTCCTATCTCCTTCCTTCAACCAAGATACTCTAGATCTTTGCTTCCAATACCATTCTTCTTGTGAATACAGTTTTTCCAAATCCTTTTCCAAAAGATTAACATGGTTAAAATCTGGAATATTGTGCTCCTTGTCAACTTGCTCTCTAATCTGTTCTTTTGTTCGAATGATCCTTTGTTTAAGAGTGCCTCCTTTACTTTTAGCCCATTTCGAAAGGGCTTGACTACAATTTGTTAAGGACTCCTGCAAATGATTACCACCCCCTTTGATCACCCAAATTTTCTTGACTGTATCTTTGAAATCCTTTTCTTTAATCCAATGATTTTCGAAACAAAAATTTCTACATTTCTTACTTGGGGCAACCATGGATTTAGAGTCACATGATATCAGAATCGGTCGATGATCAGACCCCATAAAATCAAGAGTCTCGGCTTTGTAGGAGGGAAACAACCGAAGCCATTCCAAATTGGCTACATATCTATCCAACTTTTCTTGAATAAACTCATGGCCTTTACGTTTGTTAGTCCAAGTGAATTTAGGTCCATGTGTTCTCAAATTTGATAGATGATTATAATCAAGAGCATTCTGAAATTCCAACAATCTATCCAAAGATTTTTTAAGTCCCCCTTTCTTTTCCGAATGATAGAGAGTTTCATTGAAATCACCCCCCACTAACCAAGCACAATCCTCCATATGATTATAGTTTTTGAGCCTCTTAAGCAATTCCCAAGAAAATTTTCTATCAATCAAGTTTGGGTTGCCATGGAAACCCGTAAATCTCCATTTCACACAATCATACGAGATACAACGGTCAATATGTGCACTAGAATAAGACGAAACATCCAACACCACATTTTTCCATAACATCAAAAGGCCACCCATACATCCATGCGCATTAACAGAAAAGCAATACTGAAAACACAGTTTAACCTTCAGAAACTCAACCATAGACAAAGAACATTTGGTTTTTGAAATAAACAACACATCAGGATTAAAATTAAAGACGATCCTACTAAGATAACTGAACGCCCGTGCACTACGGATACCACGAGCGTTCCAACATAAAGCTCTCATTCCCCACGGCGGGGCTGATCAACTTCAGCCTCCGCCTTGTCATGAATCACCAAAGGAGTACCAATGTACTCACACATGCTTCTTGCCTTCTTGAATGCCCCTGCAGCCTCCTTCACAATCTCCCCTTCAGACCAACCTGGGCCACTGCCCCAGAACTCCATCAGCTCTCCAGACGTCTCCCTCAAAGCTCTCTTCTTATAGGGCAACACTCCACTCTGGGCCGACTCCGCACCCTCAGCAATCACATTATCCATCAACATAACATCCGTTTCCAACCTTGCATGTCCATTTTGATTTTCCTGTACATATATCGGAGCAAAAGGGGACTCCCCTTCATAGATAATTTCAACAAATGACTCATACTCACAAGAAGATAAATCCTTTCCAACGTAATGAGTCACCCTAAATTCCTTACCATTATCAGTACCAGAAAGGGGTTCCTTCACAGTACAGTGCTGATATCCAAGAGGGACAGTGAACGACAGAGGAACTAGGAACATACCAGTACGGGGATCAAAGCGACCCTTGAAAGAAGAAGTCCCCTGCTGTTGCATGTTGTCAATACCTGCTTTTCCTGGCATTAATTCCTTGAAATTTTTGACCACTTGCCTTTGATGATTTCCAATCTCAAGCCTGGTTTCCACTTCCTCGTCTTCAATCAAAATTCCTTTGCCTTTAGGGTCTGGACGTACCTCCTCCTGAAGTAGCTCCTTTGTTCTTTCTCTATCTCCTTCCCCAATTTTTAGCATATCAAAGAAACTGTCCAAAGCCTCCTCGGATGGACTCTTTTTTTTCTCAGCCTGAAGCCAAGCCGGGAAACATCGGTGTTTTTTGAACCATTCATCAGATTGACCAAACCCAAGGATGCATTCTTTCTCAAAATGATCCAGCATACCACAAAGAGAGCAAAAACCTGATAATCTTTCATACCTGAACACAGCTGTGACAGGGTCATCCTCCACCGTGATATAGAAAAAACGGCACAAAGGCTTGGTAACATCCATCAAAACCCGGATTCTCAAACACTCACCCAAAGCCTCTTCCCCCTCCTTTGCGTCAACCTCCAAAACCTCTCCCACTATGCTTCCAATTTTCATTCCCAAAACTTTGCTCATAGCATAAAGTTGGAGGCCATGCACCTGAATCCAAAAGGGCACCATGCAGAGAGATATTTGGGAGAGCTTTTCACCACCATGCAGAGGTTGAATAGCAAGAAGAGACCGGCGCAAATTCCATGGCTGGCGGTCAAGAACCTCTTTGAGATCATAAGCTGCATCAAAGGATAGCAAAAAACGACCCTGACACGACCCCAATTACTAAACTAAATATATTACAACTTTAAACGTAATACAACATCTAAACTTGTTGATAACCCCTTTTTGTATAACATAACATTATTTCAAACCCAAAATAACATATTCACATTCATATATATACAATGTTTCCAAACCCGAAACAGACATAAATCTTCAAGTTAACAAACTGATACATACTAGATTATACAATACCATACATATTCAAAGGGAACACAACATATAACAGATGTAAAACAAGTCACGGTCCTGCCCAACAGGTCGTCATCTATGTACACAGCCACTCAAAATCCTGTAGGGGCTCCACAGCTTGTCCAGTAGGTCCATAGAATCGCAGATTATCAAAGTAACCTACAATGCACAAACTATGTGAGATAAATCTCTGTAAGTAAAAATTATGCACAATAATAAATGTACATTCAAAATCATTGTCTTATTTATTTATTTTTCTTTATCTTTATAAACAACGTATACATTTATCTAGACCCGAAGGTCTATGGTTATATATCTTGCTCGGAGACCATTTTACTTGTACATTGACCGTCTTACCCGGAGATCTAATGACCATCTTACCCGGAGGCCAATTCATTCAATGACCATCTTACCCGGAGCTCTAGTGAGCATCTTGCCCGGAGGCCATTCATTTCATTTAATGACCATCTTGCCCGGAGCTCTATTGAGCATCTTGCCCGGAGGCCATTCATTTCATTTACGATTTATAATACTATACTTGATACAATGCAAACACATAATATCTTATGAACTTCATATATCGTTTAACTCACTGACAAATTTCACTATTATTATTGAACGCACTGGTTCATTTCGCAATATGATTAAACTCACTTGTTCAACTCACAGGTATATTACACAAAACAATCGATCAGGTTCAACTCAAAATAATCACAAAATCACCATTCAATCTCATAATTCACATAAACTATTCACGATATTATCAATCAACTATCAAGTCTCATAAAATTCATATACGACTAATCAAAGCAATTAATCCATAAAGTAATATGTTTATGCACTGTAGTTGCAAACGAATTTCTACTTACCTTGAGTGACACAGACAGCAATGACTCGAACCCTTAAACCCCTTTATCACCGTCAAATATCCAATCTGCTAAGCTTCTAATTCCTCTTCTTTTTATTATTTTTGTGTGTTGTTTTTCTTCGTCTAACACCCAAGCCGCAAATGTATGTATTTTCTGGATTGAATTGAAAAGATTTGGGATGTGTGTGTTCGTAACCCACTAACATAATTACCGCCTCACTCAATAGCTTACATAGGAAGCTTTCTATTTACCCACTATTAAGATAATTTATTATTATTAAAATATTACAAATATTGTAGGGTGTGTATATATTTCTAGCTAACAACTAACTGTACACTTATATATATCTCAACTAAAGGCCACGTCCATTTTATTATATAAATAAGATATATATATATATATATATATATATATATATAATAACAATCAATTAGTTAGAATTGTTTAGTATTTACTATTCTAGATAATGTCATTACTTACTAATACACTTAAACTCTAATATGAGTCCCAAATAAATTATAATAGAGTTATATCATCACTAATCATGTACGTAAATACGTATAAATCACTCAATATTTAAAAGTTATTTAAATGCAAGATAAAATGATGCAATATCACAAGTAGCACATAAATAATATAAAATAGACTTAATGCATGAATTATATTGGTCAATGAGTAGTGAGAAGCCCGGGTATCACAGACCCTCTCCAATACCCACTACCCTCAATGGAGTTCGTAAGCGCCAAGAACGCCCCAGAAGATCTCTCAACTCAGCAGTGCTTATGGGTCGAGGGGCTACGAAACGCATAGCCACAGAGTTTTGTGGAATGGCAAGCTCAGTACGATGCGCTACAATGTGAGTGGTTTCTTTGGTTGAAATTCTGAAATTTTCCATCATAATGTTGAGAGAATCCGCCATTTTCAGCAGTGCAATGAAACAACAAAGAAGAAGGAGAGAATGATTTGGAAGTGGAGAAGAAGTAAATCCCTCAAACCAATATATAAAGGAGTTTGAAATACAAAACTGTGTGTGCAAAACCACTGCATAAAAACCCACTAAACAGCCCAAATTCGAGGGTTTTGGGGAAAAAATCCTCCCGAAATATTTTCGCCCAATCCTTACAAGGCTGTTCATATTCTCGTCGCAAACACCTGAGCACCCCCCCTTATTCACTTCCAATGGGTACGCGAGTTTGTGGCAGAGGAAAAAAGAAAATCCTTCCCCCCAAATCTAATGATTGGAAAAAGAAACACACTCCGAGGAAATAATTTCGGACAAAAGGAGTGTAGAAGAGGATAAACAAAAATCAAGAAGAAAGGAGAGGCGGTGGCTTCGACAAAATCTTGGAAGATGAACCGGCGGGGGAAAAGGCAATAAAAGGGATTTTTTTGGGAGAGCAAGAATTCTCTTAGGAGAGAGAAATTCCCGAAGTTTTACCGGTGTTTTACAGTTTTAAATTTTTTTTTTTTTTTTGTGAATATTTACTCAAAGGAAAAATTGGAGCCCCTTAGTAGGTAAAACCTCAAAAAAAAATTGAGCATTAGGCAAAACTTCAAATTAGATGTAAAATTCATTTTATGTCCTTCTATCTCTCCTCTTTCAAATTTCAAATTCACATCTATCAAATTCATTTTTATTTTATGGGGAAAATCTGCTTTCTCTCTCATCTCTCTTAAATTTCATTTCTCTCTCATCTCAAGACTAGGTTTCATCTTAATTTTTTTCTTTTTGATTGTTCATCTTGTATCGCCGTGAGTGGAGGGGAAAGGATGAGGCGGGGCGACGTGAGTGGAGGGGGAAGGATGCGGGGGCGGCGACGGGAGTGAGAGTGGCACCACCGCCGTACGCTGGGGGTACAAATATTGAAAAAAAAAGTCATCGCCGTCGATGATTCGTGATTTAACAGATCTGGAGAGTCGTCGCCGTTGGCGAAATTCTGGTCGGCCGGCGCTGCCTAGAAGACGAAGCCCTTGATGATTCGTGGACGACGATGAAGAAAGTCTCTGCCCTCAATGGTTCGTCGGTGCCGCCGCCTGGATCTAGCTTTGGTCGGCGTCGACGCCGATCTGCAACTCCACCGTGAGAGTCGAAGAGGGCGGCGACTGAAGACGATGGGGTTTGTCTACCCGTATTTGTCCACTATTTGCATCGTTAATCCTTACGGCGTTACCATTCCCATCGGCGAAATCACTTACATCCTCAAAAGTGCCGACAGGTTCATTTCCAATTCCTTTCTTGTTTTATTCCATCTGCAAATATTATAAGCCAGATTGATCGATCGATCGATCTGCAAATATTGTTTTCTTAATTTTTTCCAATTTGACCAAAAGCATCATTGCCTTGATTTTTTTCGATTTCTGGTATTACTTTTGATGATATTACTTTGGGGTTCGTGTTTTGATTTCTGGTTTGTGTTTCGTTTTTTCCGGCTTTGCGTCTAAGCTTTGCGCGTTTTTCTACTGTGGTGGTGGTGCCGACTGTGGTGTCGGCGATTTCTAAGGCGGCGGCGGCCAAACAGGTTCTAGGCAGAAAATAGGGTTCTATCCTTCCAATGGGCTTACTAATGGGCTAGGGTTTGCTAGCCCAGATGTGCACCCCAGTTTTAGTTAATACACCCCCAAATTCACACCACCAGTTTCATTCAACCAAATACTATAAAATAAATAATTAATGGCCAGTACTCAAAATAGTCTTTTTTTTTAGGATGTGGTTTAAGTAGGTTGATATTTGAAATTTCGGTCGATTTTGTCTATCTAGTATTTGGGGATGATTTTGCAAAACAAATCTTCCACACTTTTAATTCATTTTAAGTAATTATTATCTTCTAAAGCATTAAATATAATTATTATCGGTAAAATAAACTCAATGTGTTGTAAATATGCATCGTTTTTCGGTATATGTATTATTTATTGCTAGTATGCAATTTGTGTATGGATTATTTGTTACTAGTATGCAATTTGTGTATGCATTATTTGTTGGATATATCTTAAATCCTAATTTATATTTCAAATCATAATTTGGGGGAATTTTTTGTTCTTGGATATATCTTAAATCCTAATTTATATTTTCAATAGTTTTATATTTTTTAAATTCTAATTTATATTTTCAAGAGCTTTTTAATAAAATTTTTGAAAAAATAATCAACGAATTACATTGTTTTTTTACTGGTACGCAATGTGTTGTAAATATGCATCGTTTACTCAGTATATGCATTTTTTTGTTGCTAGTATGCAATGTGTGTATGCATTATATAATGCCGGTATGCAATGTATGTATGTAAATATATACTCAATATAATGTAATATTATATAAAAAAAAAAAAAAAGAAATAAAAAATTATTCTATAATTTAAAATTTGAATGTAAATAATTTTTGAAAAAATAAATATAATATAAAAATTAATCTGAATGTAATAAATTTGAATGTAAACAATTTTTGAATGTAAATAATTTTTACATCATTAAATATAATAAATTTGAATGTAAATAATTTTTTAAAATTAATTTTCAAAGGCCTTATAATACTCCCGTCTAGGGTTGTAAACGAATTAAATAATTTTAGTCGATTCGGTATTCGTATTCGAATATTGATATTCGTATTCGAAATTTTATGATTCGAATTCGAGTTCAAATACTTTTTTTGATTCGATTAATAAACGAATACAAATACAAATTCATGATATTCGATTCGATATTCGTAAGTATTCGATTAAATATATATATATATATTTATATTATATATAATATAGTATTTATTTATTTTAAATACAATAAATAATATTTTATTAATATTAGTAAAAAATAAAAGGAGATTGTATTTGTTTATCTTGGGTTTTACGGTTTAGAGCCCCAAGAACTGAGCTTTTAAATGTGCTTTTGGGCTTTGAGCAAGTTAGGCAAGGCCCATCCAAAACCCTAATGTTTTCTCCCAGTACACTCAATCCACGATTCCACAATTCCTCCTACCACCCCCCTCTCATTTCCTCCATATTTCGTCGCTACATACCAATTCTAATTACTCTGAGTCTCTGTTTTTGTCGCCCACGTCCTCACTGTTTTTGCCGCTCCGTCCTCACTGTTTTCGCCACACCCTTTTCTCTGTTTCGCCGCCCCCTTCTTTTCTGTTTCGCCGCCCCCGTCCTCACTGTTTCGCCGCGCCTCCATCCTGTAGCGTGGAGTCAATAGTCTGCATAGGCAGTGTGAAGTCGAGACTCGAGAGTGGATACAACAACAATGTTTTGAATCGAATACTTTATATTCGAATCGAATGAATAGTGTCGAATGGAATAGTTTCTGATCGAATTTGAATTGAAAACTCGAAAAATATTGTTTAAATATTCTCTAAAAAATAAACGAATCGAATACTCGAATCGAATCGAATACTATCGAAAAATCATTCGAATCGAATATCGAATCAAATTTATTATTCGAAAAATAAACGAATACGAATACGAATATTCGAATACTTTAACGAATCGAATCGAATACAGTGGTATTCGCTTCGATTCGATTCGTTTACACCTCCCGTCCCACAAAGATAGCCACATTTGACTTTACACAAATATTATACAAAATATTAATTAATCAAATGTGAATACAAATTTGAATATAAAATATACAGTAATATTTATATAAAAATTATGTAAAAATGATATATAAATATTATTAATGATAATATCAACCCAAACAATAAAAAATAAAAAATAATAAAATAAATAATTAAACATATTAAAGATAAATAATTAATTGTAACTAATATTATAAATTAAAATAAGCATTAATAATAATATAACCAAACAACCATAAAAATAATATTTATATTAGTTAATGCCTTTAAAATTTGAATGTAAATAATTTTTGAATAAAACATAAAACAAAATATAATATAAAAATAAAAAAACAAGAAAGAAAAGAAAAAAAAAACTAATTTCTCAATTTTATATAATATAAAAAAATAAAAATAAACGTGTAAATGAAATAGAAGGGGAGGACTGATTCGATGGGAGAGATCACTTTTCAGCCCAAAAAAGGGACTACTTTTTCTTAACACTTTTTCTTAACTTTTCAATTTAGGGGTAAAAGTGTCAATTCAAGTACACTTTTGTTGCTCTAACTAATAAAAAATTGGAATTGTTGTTATTCCTAAAATTAAGTCCAAATTGTAGTTTTTCCCAATTCTCCCATATTTTTTTCCTCGCTAATTTTTTTTTTAATTTATTAATTTCTCTTGCTTGCGAGCGATTATTTTGCCCTCACTAATTAGCGAGGGGTTCTTTTTTTTTTTAATATTTTAATTTCCCTCGCTAATTAGCGAAGGCAAAAAATCCTCGATAAATAGCAAGGGCAAAAAAAATCCCTCACTAAATTCCACTAATTTTTGAAATTCGACCCCTCGTTAAATCTCTCACTAATTAACGAGGGATTAGAAGCCCTCACTATTTTTTTTTTTTTTAGTGATTATTGTTGAGTTAAAAGATTTAACTGTAGCTTATAATAAATAGCGATGAAACTGTTGATTTATATTGTTACCCTGCATCATTTCTGTTTATAAGTGTCAAGTAATCTACGTGTTATGGAGTCTCAAGCCTACATAGAAAACAGATGAGATGATAACCCAACAACTAAGATAGTAATTCTTAAAAGAATCAACAAGTAAAACAACATACAAGAGATTTAAATGGTTCGATGATCAAGATGATCTACATCCACTAGACCAGACGACTTCAACTTTGATTGATCAAGAATGTTTACACACTTAATCACTCAAAATGAGAACTTTCCTCACTTCACTCGTGATCTCACAACTCAAAGACGAATGTCCGTTCTAGCTAACCTTTACAATGTACAACTACTTGGATGTTTATATTACCATGGTGATTGCAGCAGTTAAGATGACAGTTAAGTAATTAGAATCGTTTGTCAACCGTCGTAACAACCCATGTGCCAATCATGGATGAAAATATACGGAAATATCTCCGATGTATCCATTTTCACGGTCACCGATATCGATATTAGGAAGAACCAATATTTCCATAATATTTGTAAAAAAATTAAAAATATCGATAAATATCAGTAAACAATAACAATATCGAGCCTAATATCGGTAAAATATCGAGATATTACAGAAAAATATCGAGAAAATGTCGATAAATTTTAAAAAATATCGATAAATATCATACGAAATAACATTGTATATTATATTTTATATAAATTTATCCCTGATATAAAATGTATTCAAATTATTTTGTTAATTTTATGTATTAAAGCTTTGTTATTAAATTTTTATAATTTTCAAAATTTACCGATATTGATATTCAATATCGATATATCAATCGATATTTCACAAATATAAGGTCTCGATATTTTCATCGATACCAATATTTCCATCGATACCGATATTTTCATCCTTGGTGCCATTGTGCCAATATAGTGCTCAACCGAATGACAGTTAATCCCCACAATAGTTGAAACGGCTTGTAACGAATTTCTCAGAAGACTTGTCCAGAAATCAGATGATTCCCCTCACGGTCCCCTGATAGTGGCTGATACAACCACTTTAAAATGTAAGGGAGATTATTGTGCATGAAAATAGAATATAAATTAATTTTTAATGAAATGTGTAATCTTCAAAGTTCAAACAAACTCAATTCAACTTAAAATAAATAAATAAAATCTACTTCATTAATTACTTCTCAAGAAAACTTGCATGTTTTTGGAGAAATTAATGATATGCTTGAACGGGCCTGTTTAATTTTTTTATAATTAGTAAAGAATGAGTATACCTATGTTGATATCTTAAAACTCTCACAAAAAAATAAAATTCAAAGCCTGTCATGCTATGTTGTCTTTATAATTTACTTGTTTATGAATAATTTTTATATTTAGTTACTTTCTTTAAACAAAAAGTTTATCTTTCTCCCCTTTCATTTCTTGTAATCTACAAAAGAATCATAATTGGTAAATAAAAGTTTTATATTAAAAAAAAAAAATTTAAAATCATAGATTTACAAGCTGAACTAGATGCTGAGGTGTCAAGGGAATTACACCCTCCAGAACAAAATCATGAACACACGAAATAGAAAAAACACGCATAAAGTCAAAACACTCCTCCACATAATGCGATAGAAACCATGGTGGATCAAAAGCATCTCCCAATCGTCCCTTGTATGTAGCTACCAAACACATCTCATCAGCAAAGGTTGACGAAGGACCTACAGTAAAGCCCTTTGTGGCAATCTTGTCGAATCGTCTATAGCACTCTCGGAAGTCGATGGGTCCCTAGAAAGAGGGGTGCCCTAATAGATTTTTTCAAGATAGAGTGGAGGGGCCCGACTGGTGATCGGAGGCTTGAAGGTCTCAATCACCGAATCAAAAAGTGAATTTATCCATATTTGCATTCTGCAATCTTTCAATTGTTAAATCACTCAACATCATCCTTAAGCGATATTCGTTCTTAATTTCTTTGAGAGTTTGGCAAAAAAGATTGTTAGCAGCTTTATAAAATCTTAGATTACATTACAAAAATAAGCTTGCCAAATGGGCTCTAATTCCAATTATGATTCTAATTTGGCTTGTGACGTTTAGCTCAATAACAATTACCATTATGAAGAAATTTAAGAATGAAATTTAGGAACGTACGTGAACGTACAATTGCAGATGTAAATCAAGATAGTCCTATTTCTAATTCTCCTACCATTTAATTTATTACTTCATATTTAATTCTAAATGAGCCTTCCATCTCTATCTTCATGTCAATTATCAATCACTAAAAACTTTTCTTTGCATACATTATATTTGTTTGTATCACTTCATTCGTCAACAATTCAAGCCATTACTTCCACATATAAACAACAAGACTATTCCCGAAAGACGAAATTGCACAAGTTTGTGGTCCAACTCTTTCCCTTGAAAAATAATAGGCCAAACCAAAAACAACTCAGCTACAAAACTGATGCATCATTTCCTCTCAAAATATCTTAAAGTTAGCTTGTGTGTACGTTGTGGAGAAGAATCCACTACTACATGGCACATATAAATTTCACAAAGATACACTAATACATATTTGACCTTGGAAAGCTTTTAAAAGAGCTCTCCAAGTGGGAGCTGTCCAAGCTAAATTGCACTTGGAGAGCTCTTAATTGCACTTGGAGAGCCCTTCAAAGTGCAATTTAGCTTGGACAGCTGATTAGTGTGAACATTGCTCGAAATTCATGTGTTTAATTTGCATGATTTTATAGGATTTCGTGCATTATTTACACTAAATTGACTCAATTCACTTGATTTGGAGAAATGGTGTAGTTTCGAAGTTTCAAAGCAAACCACAAAAAATCCAACCATTGGATCAATCCAAAGATTCAACCACATGAAAGGCATCGAGGAGAGGGTCGTAACGAGACAAGAATCGAGCCGATCGGACATCCGGAGTGAGAGTTATGCATGAAACAAGAAAGGGAGGATGCCACTCGACCGAGTGCTCAGACTCGACCGAGACAGAGACTTTTGAAAAATCTGAGCACTCGGCCGAGTCGAGGCCAAAAACTGAAATTCTCTATTTTTGTTGAACACTCGGCCGAGAGCTCAGACTCGGCCGAGTCGGGGCCAAAACCTGCAACTTCGCGTTTTTACTGAGCACTCGACCGAGTGGGATGACTCGGCCGAGTCAACTGTTGATCAAAGTCGTGCCACGCTTTTTACTTAATCCACTCGGCCGAGTGGCATGACTCGGCCGAGTCACTGCGCATTTTTTGCCCACTTCCAAATTTGACCTAGGGACACGTGCCAAGCTTGATTGGAAGAGTATAAAAGGCCACAAATTCGTTTTTCAAAGAAAAGCAGCCATTGGAGGCCACACAAGCTCCCTAACATCCAAACTTCACCATCTTTAACTCATTTTCCTTAGTTTAGCCATATAATTGAGTGGATTTTCATAGTTTAGTTGTTAATTTGAGTTGTAATTTCATTTCAAGCAAAGGATTGAAGATTTTGTTGAAGATTTCAAGGTTTAGTTCATATTTGCAAGACAAGAGGTGATACCTTTACTTTTATTCAAGATTTTTGTGTTATTAATTATGGGTTTGTTGATTATCTCTCTTTTCTTCCTTAATTTCATTAAATTAGCCATGGGCTAAGCATTTTGGTGTTTGGGTGTTGTAGAATTGTGATGGAATTAATGTTTTAGATTGATTTCAATTGTGGAATTCATTGGTGGGTTTATTGGTTAGGTTTATGGGTTTTGATAGATCATTTTACAAGAACTCAATTATTAGGTTGTATTAGAAGCTCGATAAATGCAACGAGAGTTGGTTAATCGGGGTAGATAGTATAATCGAGGGTTGGGAATCGTGTGAATGAATTAATATTGGTTTATCGCAACGAGAGTTGGGTAAATTTCATTAGAACCCCATTTATCTACATTAATTGCTTGAATTAACATTTGAGTGATTAGTGAGAAGACCATAGGAGTTTGGTTGTTAGTATTCAAGTGGAAAAGCATGATTAGGGCTTAGTTTAGTATACTTTAGGTAAAGTCGAACCCCCTAATCGTGTGATTACCCGGGTAAGAAAGCCTCTATTCATCCTCTCGATCCTAGGTGCTTTGCGTGATATATGCCTTAGCGATTGCTTCTACCAAATTCCATCCAATGAATTACACATAGACTTCGACTTTTAACATCGATTCCACACATGGAAGAACTCCCGAACACTACCACTCTCACTTGATTTCTATCATTATCTTCTTTGTTATTGCTTATCATTAATTGTTAATTGAGAATTTCATTTACATTTATTAGCACAAACCATGAATTTCCATTATATTCAAAGATCAATGCATAGCACTAAGGCTACTTTTACATACTAGTCCCACGGATCGATAATTTAACCGGGCCTTGCTTTTATTACATACGAACCTCTTATACTTGAGGGGAACGTGTTGGTAAAATCACGTGTCAAGTTTTTGGCGCCGCTGCCGGGGACTAGTTTTGTTTTTAAGTAACTTAATGTTTGTTGGTCTTGAGTACTAATGATTTTATTTTTCTTGTTAGTAAGTTCTTTGTTTGTCTTGTCTTTGGAAATTGATACTTGGTTGATTCTATAGGTGCATGAACACAAGAGCAAGTGGGATCGATCCAATTCCTATTGATTTGGAAATTGAAGCTACCGCTAGAAGAAGAAATCGAGATCGGAATCAAAGACTTGAACAAGAGAGAGCAATGGCGGAAAACCAAGGAAATAACAACAATCAAAACATCAATCCACCCCCGGTTGACAACCGAATCATTGGAGCGGGGAATGAGGGTGGAGTTGGTCGCGAGGAAGAGAGAACCATTCGGGATTACTTTGAACCCCCGGTTCAAAGGTACTATGTGGGATCGAGCGCCCTCCGATTGCGCCCAACAACTTCGAAATTAGCCGGAGTCTAATTCGAATGCTAGAGAAGAGGCAATTTGGAGGTGAGCCACTTGAAGATCCCAATCAACACTTGTCCCGATTCTTGGAGTATGCGGATACGGTCAAGATCAATGGGGTACATGAGAATACTTTGAAGATTAGGCTCTTTTCTTTCACCTTGAAAGATAAAGCCAATGAATGGCTTACCTCAATGATCAACAACCGAGTAACCACATGGGACGAACTTAGCAAGAGGTTCTTATTGAAGTTCTTTCCACCATCCAAGACTCTTCAATGCAAGACCGAGATCACTCAATTTCTCCAAAGGGAGAATGAAAGCATTTATAGTGCATGGGAGAGATTCCAAAGTCTTTTGAGAAGGTGTCCTCAACATGGATTTGCGGAAGAGCAAACAATTAGCTTCTTCTACAATGGATTGGGGCTTTCTTCAAGGCAATACATTGATGCATCCGCGGGTGGGCAATTGTTTGCAAAGAGTGCAAGGGTAGCAAAAGAGATCATCGAAGCAATTGCTACAAACACTTACGATTGGCCTATTGATGGAAATAGACCCAATAGAGTTGCTCAAATTGGGAATAACTCAACATCATTGGGTGATACAATCAAGATGCTCTTGGACAAGGTTGATTTGATGGAAAACAATCAAAGGAGAGAAAATTTTGGTGGGGGAATGAAAATGCCTAACATGTTGAACCAAGTGGAGGATGCTAACTACATGGGAAGGCCCCAATACCAACATGGGAATTTTCAAGGAAATTTTCACCAACCCTTCCCAAACCAAGCTCCCAATCAAAACCGCTTCCAACAACATGCCCAAACCCAATTCCAAGGAAATCCTCCTTACAATCCAAATGTTCGAAAACATGAAAACTTCTCTTATGGAAATCCTAAAGCCGCTCTCACTCTCCCTCCGGGATTTGATCCAGGTGCTCGTGCACCAAACAATGAGGGGAGACCTCAATTGGAAGACATGTTGTATACCTTCATAAACATGAACAAAGAAAAAATGGACAAAGTGGAGGAGCAAATGGTTTCACTTACTAATCAAATGAAGAACATGGAGTTTCAAATGGGACAAATGGCTTCTTCAAGTGGTGCAAATCAAAAGGGTAAGTTTCCTTCCACTACGGAAACTAATCCTAAAGAGCATTGTAAGAAAGTTGAGCTAAGGAGTGGGAAGAGTTATGAGGGCCCAAGCATGCCAATTGAGGAAGGGGAGAAGGTTGATGAAGAGGAGGGAAATGGAGAACACTTTGTGATTGTGGAAGAGGAAGTGGGGATTGAAGAAACAAAGGAAAGTGAAGAGGTGAACAAAGAAGAGAGGATCCCTAAGTGGAAGAAAGCCAAAGAAGCAAGGTTGCAAGAAGAGCATATAGAGTGTGATACTTGGGGGATCCTAAAGACACTTGATCCACTACCTTTCCCTCAACGTTTCATGAAGAAGAAACTTGATGAGAAGTTCTCAAAGTTCCTAGAGGTATTCAAGAAGGTGACTATTAATGTCCCCTTGATGGAAGCTCTTGAAGAAATGCCCACTTATGCAAAGTTTCTAAAGGACTTGATCACAAAAAGAAGGAAGGCGGGTGATAGTGAAGTAGTGAATCTCACTTTGGGATGTAGTGCAATACTACCAAAGAATCTCCCTCCAAAGATCAAGGACCTGGGAAGCATAACTATTTTGTGTGAGTTGGGTAACAATGAGAAAAGAAGAGCATTGTGTGATGTGGGGGCAAGTATCAACCTCATTCCTCTATCCATCTTCAACCGATTGAAGGATGGAGAAATGAAACCGACTTCCATGACCCTCTAACTTGCGGATCGATCTATCACGTATCCGGAGGGCATTGTTGAGGATGTGTTGATTAATATTGGGGACTTTGTTTTTCCCGCGGACTTCGTGGTGATGGATATAGAAGAGGATGAAAGTGTGCCCTTGATTCTAGGGAGGCCTTTTCTAGCCACGACTAGAGCGGTGGTGAACACTTACACGGGAGAAGTGACATTGGAGCTTGGCAAGGAAAAGCTCATTGTGAAATCATATGAAGCCATGAAACATCCATCCGAGGAGTTTGAATGCAAATCAATTGATGTTGTGGAACTTTGTGTCCAAGAGACACTTGAAAAATCTCTTGACCCTTTCTCTCCTAATATTTTTGATACTCCTATTCTTGATATTATGAATGATGAATTTTCACTTGATTGTGTTGATGATAGGAAATCTTGTGAGAAGAAGGATGTCAATGAAGTTTGGGGAAGAAAGAAGTTCCCAACACCACCTCTAAGGGAACCCGTGGAAGGAGTAGAGAAATCGGAAGGAAAGAAAGAAGGCTTGAAACCTCTACCGGATCATCTCAAATATGCCTTTGTTGAAGATGATGGAAAGTGTCCGGTAATCGTTTCTTCCCTTTAAAATGATAGTAAATTGCATGATCTTCTTGTTGTCATTAAGAAGCATAAGTCGGCTTTAGGGTGGTCTATTGAAGATTTAAAAGGCATAAACCCCTCGATTTGCATGCATAAAATTAGTTTAGAAAAAGATAAGAAGCCCATTGTGCAAAATCAAAGAAGAGTGAATCCTATCATACAAGAGGTAATTAGGAAAGAGGTGATTAAGTTTCTTGATTCGGGAATGATTTTCCCCATTTCGGATAGTCCATGGGTCTCACCATTACATGTAGTGTCTAAGAAGGGTGGAATGACGGTCATACATGGGGATAATAATGAATTGATTGCTACTAGGGTTGCCACGGGATGGCGTGTGTGTGTTGATTACCGTGAACTTAACAAGGCTACATGCAAGGACCATTTTCCATTTCCTTTTCTTGATCAAATGCTAGATAGATTGAGTGGATTTGCATTTTATTGTTTCTTGGACGGATACTCCGGGTATAATCAAATCATGATTGCCCCGGAGGATCAAGAAAAGACAACATTTACTTGTTCATATGGTACTTTTGCATGGAGAAGGATGCCTTTTGGGCTTTGTAATGCCCCGGCTACCTTCCAAAGATGTATGATGGCAATTTTTCATGGGCTTATTGAGAATATTATGGAAGTGTTTATGGAAGACTTTTCCGTTTTCGGAGAGTCGTTCACTTCTTGCTTACATAATCTTGAGCTTGTTTTACAGAGGTGTGAAGTTACTAATCTCGTTTTAAATTGGGAGAAGTGCCATTTCATGGTAAGAGATGGGATAGTTCTTGGACACCACGTGTCATCAAAGGGGTTGCAAGTGGACCGTGCTAAGGTGGTAGCCATCGAGAAATTACCACCACCATCTAGTGAGAAAGGGATAAGATCATTCCTTGGTCATGCCGGATTCTATCGTTGGTTCATCAAGGATTTCTCTAAGCTTTCTAAACCCTTATCTCATTTACTTGAGAAAAATGTGCCTTTTGAGTTCACTAATGATTGTTTGATTTCTTTCAAGGCTCTTAAGGAGGCATTGATCACCGCACCTATCCTAGTGAGTCCGGATTGGAGTGAACCCTTTGTGCTCATGTGTGATGCAAGTAATTTCGCGATGGGAGTAGTTCTTGGACAAGTTCTAGAAAAGAAATTCCGAGCAATATATTATGCTTCCAAGACCTTTAATCCGACCCAAGTAAATTACACCACTACGGAGAAAGAGCTATTAGCGGTCGTGTATGCTTTTGATAAATTTCGCCCCTATTTGGTGGGGGGGGGGGAAAACAATTGTGTATACGGACCATTCGGCCATTAGATATCTTATGAGCAAGAAAGATGCTAAGCCTCGATTGATCCGGTGCGTGTTACTTCTCCAAGAGTTCGACATAGAGATACGTGACAAGAAAGGGAGTGAGAATGTGATAGCGGATCACTTGTCACGTCTTGAGAGAGAAGAGAATTTTGAAGAGAAAAATGGTGAGGTAAAGGAGGAGTTTTCGGATGAAAAACTCTTTGGTATAGAGGAGATTGACTATGTGGAGATGAATCCGATGGTGAAAGTTGATGTGAGCACCCCTTGGTATGCGGATTTTGCCAACTTCTTGGCTTGTGGGAAGCTACCCGAGGACATCTCAAGGTATGCTAAGAAGAAGTTTCTTAGAGATGTTAAAGGCTACATTTGGGATGATCCTATTTTATTGAAAAGAGGAGTGGATTCTATTCTAAGAAGGTGTGTTCCACAAAAGGAAGTTGAAAACATTTTGACACATTGCTATTCAATGCCTTATGGTGGACATTTTGGGGTTTCCAAGACGGTGATGAAGGTCCTACAATCGGGTTTTTATTGGCCTACTATTTTCAAAGATAGTAGAGAGTTTGTACAAAGGTGTGACCGATGTCAAAGAATGGGGACGATCACCAAAAGAGATGAGATGCCACTAACAATTTTCATTGAAGTGGAAGTATTTGATGTATGGGGAATTGATTTCATGGGTCCATTTCCCCCATCATTTGGGTGTAGTTACATACTCGTGGGAGTTGACTATGTCTCAAAGTGGGTGGAAGCTATTGCCACAAAGACTAGTGAGTCGTGATCAAATTTCTCAAGAATAACATGTTCTCACGTTTTGGAGTCCCAAGATGTTTGATAAGCGATGGAGGCTCCCACTCCGTGAATAAATTGTTGGGAAAGTTGCTTGAAAGGTATGGGGTGAAACACAAAGTTGCTACGGCATATCATCCCCAAACAAATGGATTGGCGGAAGTTTCTAATCGTCAAATCAAGCAAATCTTGGAGAAGACGGTGAAGGTCAATAGGAAAGATTGGGCCATCCAACTCGATGACGCATTGTGGGCCTATCGTACGGCTTACAAGACTCCTTTGAACATGTCACCATATTAACTTATTTTTGGAAAGTCGTGTCACTTGCCCGTGGAGTTAGAGCACAAAGCATATTGGGCAATTCGTAAGATGAACATGGATAGTAAATTGGTGGGGGAGAAGAGGCTTCTTCAACTCCATGAACTAGAAGAGTTTAGGGAGAATGCTTATGAGAATTCGCGTATCTTCAAGGAGAAGACGAAGAAGTGGCACGACCAAAGAATTAAGAAGAAACATTTTCAAGTGGGTGACAAGGTGCTTCTTTTCAACTCACGATTGAAGCTCTTTCCCGGAAAACTCAAGTCAAGATGGAGTGGACCCTTTGAGATAGTGAAGATTTTTCAAAATGGAGTGGTTGAGTTGAAAAACACCAAGGATGAGCATTTCACGGTGAATGGGCATCGGATCAAGAAATACCTTTCCCCTACTCAAATCGGGGATGTGAATGTGGATTACATTGAAGATAGTTGAGTGACTTAAGCTCCGTCCGGCTTGAAGACGTTAAACTTAGCGCTAAATGGGAGGCAACCCATTTTTACATGCTTTCATAGTGTAGTTTTTTCTTTTATGTTTTGATGGTGGGTGAGCTTGATTTTTGTAGGTACATTCGTATGGACGTGTGTTCTAAGGGGTGAAGAAAGAAATCAAAGTGGAATCATCGAAATGATAGATTGAGAAAGAGAAAGGAGGTGATAGCCATCATGGAAGGTACACCCTTTCCCAAACTTGGATTGCTTAGCAATGCTCAAGTTTGGGGGGGGGGGGGTAGAGAAATTTTTCTTTAATTTTTTGTACTTGGCTTATTTTTCATATGAGCACATGCCATTGGTGATTAGTATTTTCTTATAATATTGGATGGTGTGTGCTTGATTGATTTTCATGATGGTGAATTCATTTGTCATATGTGTTGGATTGGAGCTATTATGTAGTGCTTGGTTGCAATTTAATTTTATCACTTGTTTTCAAAATTTTTATTGCATAGCAATGAAAACGTTTGGGGGGGGGGGTGTCGTTTTTAAAAGTAAATTTGCACCCAAGCACATGAATTTATTTGTTGGTGAAAGATGGATGTATTGAGATGGATTTGAATTTTGGATGCATGATTCTTTTATAGGTGATTTTGTGACTTGGATATGAGTGGTGAGTCAATTCTTGAATGATTGTATCACTTGATTGCAATTTGTGTGAGTAACTAGACTTAGGAAAGCACTTATACCCACCACATTGAGCCGGTGAGTGTTGAGCCTTTTGAATCGAAGAATCAATTCGGTTCAATTTTTCTTGAGTAAGTCATTCATAATTGTGCATGCTAGAACTTGCTCTTGAACTTATTTGAAACTTGATTTGAGTGAAGTTGTCAAAAATGATAGGAGGCAATTCTTTGAATACTAGTCACTTGGCCTAAAATAAATCCCACCAAAAGACGCATTTCCGTAGTTAGCCCCGTTGAGCCGTGAAACCGTTTTTCTTTGGCAAGCTACAAAATGTAACCATGACACCATTCTTTTTAAGCCTTAATTGTCCCAATTAACTTGTGGAGTTTCATTGTTGGTGAATTGGTAGTAAACTTTTTGAAGAGTGGATTTAGATTGACCAATGTCAAAAGAAAAAAAGAAAGAAAGAAAAAGGGTTGAAAAAAAAAAAAAAGGAAGGAAGGGGGGAAACAATTGGAGCTAAAAAAAAAAAGTTGTGAAAAACAAAGAGGGGAACAAAAATTCACTAGAAGCTCAAGAGAAAAAATGGCTTCAAAATTGACAAGGAAGTTGGGTGAAACTTTGTGAAAAGAAAAGAAAAGAAAGAGATGCAATTGTGGTGTGAGTGAAATTCGAGTGATGATTGTGAATAACACCAACAATTGTTGCTCTACAATTTAATAGAGTCACCACTTCCAAATTTACCCCACCATGTCCAAAAAGCCTACATTACAACCCTTTGAAGTCCTCCTTGATTGATGATTGTTGCTTGAATAAGAGGTGGAGAATTGAGTTTAAGAGTAAGCTTATGGATTGTGCATTTTTGTGGATTGACCTTAGAGAGCAAACATGTCCATATATACACTTGAGTGTGAGTGAAATACTTCTTGAGAGGGTGGTGGAGTAAGTGTTTGAATTTGTCTTGGTTGTGATCATAATTTGCTTGACATGGTAGATGATTTCGAGATTTTATGAATCATGATTTGAAGAGTTGCTTGATCATTCATATGATTTACATTGCATCCAATTTGAATTTCTTCACAATTCTCCCACTTGTTTTATTTTCTTTCGTTGCTCGAGGACGAGCAACACTTTAAGTTTGGGGGGGTTGATTAGTGTGAAAATTGCTCGAAATTCATGTGTTTAATTTGCATGATTTTATAGGATTTCGTTCATTATTTACACTAAATTGACTCAATTCACTTGATTTGGAGAAATGGTGTAGTTTCGAAGTTTCAAAGCAAACCACGAAACATCCAGCCGTTGGATCAATCCAAAGATTCAACCACATGAAAGGCATCGAGGAGAGGGTCGTAACGAGATAAGAATCGAGCCGATCGGACATCCGGAGTGAGAGTTATGCATGAAACAAGAAAGGGAGGATGCCACTCGACCGAGTGCTCGACTCGACCGAGACAGAGACTTTTGAAAAATCTGAGCACTCGGTCGAGTGAGCCAACTCGGCCGAGTCGAGGCCAAAAACTGAAATTCTCTATTTTTGTTGAACACTCGGCCGAGTCGTGGCCAAAACCTGTAACTTCGCGTTTTTACTGAGCACTCGACCGAGTGGGATGACTCGGCCGAGTCAACTGTTGATCAAAGTCGTGCCACGCTTTTTACTTAATCCACTCGGCCGAGTCACTGCGCATTTTTTGCCCACTTCCAAATTTGACCTAGGGAAACGTGCCAAGCTTGATTGGAAGAGTATAAAAGGCCACAAATTCATTTTTCAAAGAAAAGCAGCCATCGGAGGCCACACAAGCTCCCTAACATCCAAACTTCACCATCTTTAGCTCATTTTCCTTAGTTTAGCCATAGAATTGAGTGGATTTTCATAGTTTAGTTGTTAATTTGAGTTGTAATTTCATTTCAAGCAAAGGATTGAAGATTTTGTTGAAGATTTCAAGGTTTAGTTTATATTTGCAAGACAAGAGGTGATACCTTTACTTTTATTCAAGATTTTTGTGTTATTAATTATGGGTTTGTTGATTATCTCTATTTTCTTCCTTAATTTCATTAAATTAGCCATGGGCTAAGCATTTTGGTGTTTGGGTGTTGTAGAATTGTGATGGAATTAATGTTTTAGCTTGATTTCAATTGTGGAATTCATTGGTGGGTTTATTGGTTAGGTTTATGGGTTTTGATAGATCATTTTACCAGAACTCAATTATTAGGTTGTATTAGAAGCTCGATAAATGCAACGAGAGTTGGTTAATCGGGGTAGATAGTATAATCGAGGGTTGGGAATCGAGTGAATGAATTAATATTGGTTTATCGCAACGAGAGTTGGGTAAATTTCATTAGAACCCCATTTATCTACATTAATTGCTTGAATTAACATTTGAGTGATTAGTGAGAAGACCATAAGAGTTTGGTTGTTAGTATTCAAGTGGAAAAGCATGATTAGCGCTTAGTTTAGTATACTTTAGGTAAAGTCGAACCCCCTAGTCGTGTGATTACCCGGGTAAGAAAGCCTCTATTCATCCTCTCGATCCTAGGTGCTTTACGTGATATATGCCTTAGCGATTGCTTCTACCAAATTCCATCCAATGAATTACACATAGACTTCGACTTTTAACATCGATTCCACACAAGGAAGAACACCCGAACACTACCACTCTCACTTGATTTCTATCATTATCTTCTTTGTTATTGCTTATCATTAATTGTTAATTGAGAATTTCATTTACATTTATTAGCACAAACCATGAATTTCCATTATATTCAAAGATCAATACATAGCACTAAGGCTACTTTTACATACTAGTCCCACGGATCGATAATTTAACCGGGCCTTGCTTTTATTACATACGAACCTCTTATACTTGAGGGGAACGTGTTGGTAAAATCACGTGTCAAGTTTTTGGCGCCGCTGCCGGGGACTAAGAACTGCATCAATTCAAGAACATCTCACAATTTAATTCAATAAAATTCACCAAACCAGTGTCAATTCAAAAACTGCTGACATAGCTCAGACATTATTCGAGTTGTCCAATCAAAAAGTTGCTAGTATTTGTGAGATATTTAGTTAGGACGGAAAAGTGTGGGTGTTGAGGTGGTGTCGTTTTTTTTATCAATATGAATTACTTGATTTTCTGGAACCGTGGTCATATATATGCAGATTTAAACTGAAGATATATGTTCCAAACTCTATCTTTTGGAAGGAAGACAAGTTCGATGTATAACCGTTTGTCCAATCCTGCTTCGTGAGTGGAGGACTCATTGTTCCTGTGGTTGAAATTATGGTGGAAGGCTGTTCCATCCAAAGTTTAGGCTCTCACTTGGAAAGTCTTGAGAGGACGATTAGCAACCGTGGATAATCTTGCGAGAAGAGGCATCCATATCAGTCCCAGTCCAGGCAGTTGTTATCTTTGTGGGTCGGCTCTTGATACGGTCAACATCTTTTCCTTTCTTGTCCAGTTTCTCTCCTTGTGCGGACTGCCATTTGTAACTGGATTGCTTGTCCCCTTCTTCATTCTACATATACCAAATACCATTATTTGGAGTTTGTCAACTATGGGAAGAATTCAAATTGTCTAGAGGTTTTTCAGTTTACTATGGCAATGTGTCGTATGAAAATTATGAAAAGTTAGAAATGACATCGTTTTGAATGAAGCAATATCGAATACGGATGAGATTGTCGATGGTATCAAGTATTGCACTTGTAAATGGTTGAAAGCCTTCTTCATTTTTTGGTTATTCGCTTCATGATTGTGAGCGGTCCCTTTGGAATGTTTTCATATTTAATGTAATCGATTTTTTTTTCCGCTTTACTTTTCTGAAACTACAATGTTCAAAATTTGACTACCCTTTGTGCTCATTGATTAATACTATGTTGCCTCAAAACTTATTATTTTTTCTCATGGTTTCCTAGTCAACATTTGTTTTTCCTGTTAACCCCAAGAAGTTGGCCTAGTGGTGTAGGCTTGGAATTTAGGAGTGTGCTCCTCTCTAGGTCTCAAGTTCGAAACCCCTAAGGTGCAAACAATTTCTATGGGGCCATGTTCATACAGAGCGCAAAGCTCAGGCTTTAAACGGTTTAAACGGGACGGGATCCCCGTAAGTGGGCGGTGGGATTGGTCCCCCGGGATTAGTCGGCCCTTGGACCGAATACCCGAGACTTAAAAAAAAAACATTTGTTTTTCCTGAGTATTTCTAAAACTGTGAAAAAATGCATATATAATTAGGGGGAAAATATCATTTTTGGTCACTGAATTTTACCACTTTTCACATTTGGTCACCCACATTTCATCACTATCAAAATTGGTCACTCACTTATTCTTTTCTATCAATTTTGATGCTGCTGTTAGAGAATCCGTCATTTACTAACGGAGAAAAGGTTTTGAGCGCCAACTTTTATTTTCCCTCTTTTAATTCCTTAACCCTAAACCCCCAAATCCTTTTTTTTTTTTAAATTTTACTGAATTTATCTTCAATTAATATTCTTGGTGTGTGGATAATTATAAATGGGAAAATGAATTCTAATAATTAACTATTTTGAAATAAGTTTATATTCTCAATCATTATACAAATTTAATATGAAAATCAATAATTGAAATATTATTCAAAAAAAGTCTGAAAAACAGAGTATAAAAGCAAATCTGAATAATTTAATAATTATAAACCATCGAATTACGCACCATAATTATAAAAACAGAGTATATAACTAGTATATGACCACCACAATTTGACTAATTTGGCTTGCCATCCCTCTCACTTGTTTTTCCTTTGATACTTTCCTGGGTCATTTTGATGAACCGTACTTTTGATTGCACAACCTATAAAATAAAAAATTAGTCACGTAACATTACAGTAATTATAAAATAACATTGTAAGCCAAGACACACTCAAAGCCAAGACACACTCACATTTGCTTCATTGTGATTTTTTCTTTTCCTACCACCTCCTGAGTTTCTCATTTCCTGGTTACCCTGTAAAATGATGTAAAATGAAAAGTAAACCAACAACAACATTGAGATGATAATAAATTATAATTGAGTTATATGATTATTAATAACTTACTGAAAAATGAAAAGTAAACCAACAACAACATTGAGATGATAATAAATTATAATTGAGTTATATGATTATTAATAACTTACTGATAATTCTTGGCTACTCTGGAAAGGGTTGGTTGATGAATCACCGAATGTTCTAAAAGATGTATGAGAATTCCTTCTGACCTATTACAACAGATAAACATAATAACATAATTTAGTGATACAAAAAACTTAAATATTAAATTGAAATAAGAAATACATATGGTACATGCCGGTAATTTTTGTTTCTTTACTTGAGTATTGATTGCTGGAGTATTTTCCACAGTGATTGACTGAGATTCTCCAATGGGTATTTCTTCGGGCTCTGCAAGTTCCACATGCTCCATTCTTACTTCTACGTTTGTTTCATTTTTTCTTTCAGGACAAGTTCTTACATTGTGTCATAACACACCACATTTGCCACATTTCGAAGGTCTTTGATTTTTCTTTAACCTATGTGGATAAGTTGGTTGTGTAGGGGGTGGGGGGTCATTATGACCCCTTCTTCTCAATTTTTTAGGTCTGTCGGCCCTTTTTTCATACTTAGGAGGCAAAGGTGCTATCAAATCACATTTTGGCCAAAAATCTGAACTCATGATCCCTAAAATAGAATGTGCATATGCTTCCTTAAATGTCTCTACACTGTAAAAAGGGTGTACATAAGACTCTGGTGGCTCATATCTACACCAGATGGCTGAAATAACATGTTTACAGGGGATCCCTGTTAAATCCCATCTTCTACAACTGCATGATTTTTGTGATATGTCTACAGTGTGTTGGTCGAATGGTCACATGATTTGAAAATGGCAATCATCTGATTTCATAGGAATGCATTCAGCTGCTTCCTTCATATTTTTTTGTAGTGTCAATTTGATTCTAGGGCATATTGTATCATCCCATTTTTCTGCAGCATCTCTATTCACTTGCAGTCTCACCATGATAATGTTTCTAATTGTTTCAAGCATGGTGATGATTGGTTTGTCTCTTGCAGGAAGAATGAGTGAGTTGAAGCTCTCACACATGTTATTGGTCAAGATATCACACTTTGGAAAAGCATTGAAGTATGCTCTGGACCACTGGGAAGGATTTCTCTTTACAAGCCAGTCATATGCTTTTTCATCTAAGTCCTTCATTGATTCCATTCTAGCATTGAAGCTTTGAATTCTAGTTGCTCTAGCAGCTGCCCACAATGCCTTCTTAACTGCAAGCCCTGAAAAACCATCTTTTTTCATGTTACTGTGAAGGTGTTGGACACAAAATCTGTTATCTACGTCAGGAAATAGACTCTCAAATGCTGGGATCAACCCTTTTTGCTTGTCACTCATGAAAGTCCAAGCATACTGATTATCAAACCAAATATCATTATCTAGCAATGTTAGAAACCACTCCCAAGTATCTTTGGTTTCACTCTCCACTACTGCATATGCAATTGGGAACAAATTGTTGTTGGGATCTATCCCAACTGCAGTTAAAAGCTGACCACCATAATGCCCTTTTAGAAAACAACCATCAACCCCAATAACCTTCCTACAAGCTTTAAAACCTTGTTTGCAGGCCTCAAAACATATATACAACCTCTGAAATTGAGATGCACTACCTTCACCATCAGTCAATTTCAACACCACAGATGACCCAGGATTAGTCCTTAACAACTCTTCACAATAATCCCTGATTTTACCAAATTGCTCTTTCATTGTACCCTCTATTAGCTCCAATGCCTTCTTCCTTGCTCTATAGACTTGTTGCATTGAGATATTGACTTTCAGTTTGGTGCATACCTCAACTCTAAACTCATTTGTTTTTAACTTGGGATTATTTTTTAACTTCTTCACATAATGCTTCCCAACCCAATTTGACTTAATACTTTCATTCTTGTAATTCCAAGAGCATTTTGTGTGTTGTGGATTGTAAGCTTTAATCTGCCATGATCCGTTATTATGCATGGGAGATACCCACACCTACCACTCACATTCCTCTTTTCTACATACACCCTGTAGTCTTTTTTTGTCATTATGCTTAAACCTGAAACTCATTCCCCTTTTAATACAAAAAGTGGTAATGGCTTCCTTAGCTTCTTTTTTTGATGAAAAGATAAGTCCAACTTTCAACTCAGGCTTTCTAGATTCAGTTACTTCATTAAATTTGGGGAATTTAGGCAAATCTTCTTCATCAGACCCCTGAATACTCTCAAACTCATCACTACTATTATCCAATGTCTCATTTTCATCCTCTAGCCTAGCATAAACCTTCTCACTCACATACTTATTTTCCATCTTATCCCCAGTAATTCCAACACGATTAAACTCAGCATCATGATCAACATACTTTTCATATAACATATCATCCTCATCCATATCATATTCACTATCAACTAGAACGTCACTATCTTCGGAATTTTCAGAATTGGAGGCCCCAGGATCATTTAAAATCACATTATCTAAATAAGACATATCAACTTCAGGACCAAAATCACCACCATCAACCACAGTCATTTCCCTCTCACTATCTAAATGCTGAAAACAAACAAATTTTTTTTGATAAAAATGTAAACAAAACAAAACAAATTAACCCATATATTTAAACGTAAAAGTTATAGAAACTTACCGTATTGGAGTGCAGAAGCATTATGGTTCCTTTTAGACATCTTCAGTTTTTCGTACCAACTCAAAATCACTCTATTGTGGTTTGGGAGTTTAGGGTTAAGGAATTAAAAAGAGAGAAAATAAAAGTTGGCGCTCAAAACTTTTTCTCCGTTAGTAAATGACAGATAAAAGAGGGAAAATAAAATTGGCGACTCAAAACCTTTTCTCCGTTAGTAAATGACAGATAAAAGAGGGAAAATAAAAGTTGGCGCTCAAAATCTTTTCTCCGTTAGTAAATGACGGATTCTCATCAAAATTGATAGAAAAAAATAAGTGAGTGACCAATTTTGATAGTGATGAAATGTGGGTGACCAAATGTGAAAAGTGGTAAAGTTCGGTGACCAAAAATGATATTTTCCCATAATTAGGAGAAAATATTAATTTATTGAAAAAATAAATCACACTCATCTCTACCAATATTTTTATACACCTTCTTTCATACTTGAGCTTTCCAAAAATAGTGGCTCTTGATGAATTTGATTTTGAAGATCGTGTAAATTAAAATATGCATATATTTATATCGTATATATATTATATTAGTACAAGTTATGTATATATAGTGCAAATGAATGATATGAATATTGTGTAAATAATTCTGATATGGTTGGGTTGGAAATCAGTCCAAATACAAAAGGAAAAGGGGTGGGGGAAGCCAAAAGTCGGAAATTCAAGGTTTGAAGTGGTTGTAATTTTAAACATTAAAATTCAACACTATTGTATTAAATTAAATACTCCATAGTGATTTTTTTTTTATCACAATCACTACTATGTTTGAAACACCCCGGCCCTGTCCGGTATATATTCCCTATAAAAACAAAGTAATTAATATTTCCTCTTTTTTAAAATAAGTGTCATTCTAGAAAGAAATCAATTGATTTATTTTTGTACCTCAATAAATGTTTATCTATTTTATTAAAATAACACATTTATTTGAGTTTTTAAAGAATTTCAAGGGTAAATTAGAAAAATGTACAATAATTTTACATTAAAAATATAAAACGTTGTATAATTAAAAAAAAAAAAAAACACTTATTAAGACGATGATGATGGGAGTAATAATTAATGTAACATGATGCGATTGTGGCGTTAGAAATTAAAAGGAATATGGAAAATTGGTTTTTAAATTGAGCATTAAAAAGATAATGAAAGCGCTGGTGTTGGTAAATGAGAAAAAAATACTACTTATATGGTTGGCATTTGCCACATTGCTATTCAAAACAATACACACAAAACCTTATATAGTGATCGATCAACAATGGCCATTGTTGCTGTTACCGAAAAGGATATGGCTTTGGCGCCCATCGTTTCTTCATACAATGACCGAATCCGGCCGCTGCTGGACACTGTGGACAGGCTGCGCCACCTCAATATCATGCAAGAAGGCATCCAGCTCCCCACTATCGTCGTCGTCGGAGACCAATCTTCCGGCAAATCTAGCGTTCTGGAGTCCCTCGCCGGCATCAGCCTCCCCCGAAGCCAGGGCATCTGCACCCGAGTCCCACTCATCATGAGGCTCCAGAATAATCCAAACCTCCAACCAGAGCTTTCTTTAGAATTCAACGGTAAAGTTGTACCTACTAATGAACAACACATCGCTGATTCCATCAGCCTTGCAACCGAAGAGATCGCCGGAAAGGGGAAAGGGATTTCTAACACTCCCTTGACTTTAATTGTCAAAAAGAATGGAGTCCCTGATCTCACCATGGTTGATCTGCCTGGAATTACTAGAGTGCCTGTTCATGGCCAACCTCAGGACATCTATGAGCAGATTTCAGCCACTATAATGGAGTATATCACACCTGATGAGAGTATTATTTTAAATGTTTTATCTGCAAGCGTTGATTTTTCTACTTGTGAGTCCATCAGGATGTCTCAACGTGTCGATAAATCGGGGCAGAGGACTCTGGCTGTCGTCACCAAAGCTGATAAGTCTCCCGAAGGCCTGCTTGAGAAGGTTACTGCTGATGATGTTAGCATTGGCCTCGGTTACGTCTGTGTCCGGAACAGAATTGGGGACGAGTCGTACGAGGAGGCTCGAGCGGAAGAAGTGAGTCTCTTTGCGACTCATCCCCAGCTCTCCCAGATAAACAAGTTCATTGTTGGGATCCCTGTTTTAGCAGAGAGGTTGATGAAAATTCAGGCGTCTATTATTGTTAAATGTTTACCAGAAATAGTCCGGAAGATAAACGAGAAGCTTAATGCTAACGTTGAAGAGTTGAATAAAATGCCCAAGCATCTGTCTTCAATGGCCGAGGCTTTGACTACATTTATGCAAATTCTTGGTTCTGCTAAGGAAAGTTTGAGAAAAATTGTTTTACAAGGTGAGTTTGATGAATTCCCGGATGCTGCTGATATGCATTGTACTGCCAGACTGGCGGAAATGCTAAATGATTTCTCTAAGGAGCTGCATTCAGTGAAAACTATTAAGAGTGATGCCGACAACAAGTTTTTAGTTGAAGAGATGAAGGTTTTGGAAGAAACAAATGCAATTGGGCTGCCCAATTTTGTGTCAAAGGCTGCTTTCCTTACTCTGCTTCAAAAGAAAGTGAATGCAATATCTGGGATGCCATTTGGCTTTGTAGAGAAGATATGGGGCTACATCGAATCTGTGGTTGTTCGTGTACTGTTGGATTGTTGTGACAACTATCCACAGCTTATTTCGTCCATTAAAAGAGCTGCTCAAAATCTAGTAGCAAAGAAGCAGCAGCAATCGATTGATTGGATGAAGGATGTTGTTGACATGGAGAAGCTTTCCGATTATACGTGTAATCCTGACTACACAGCTTCATGGAACAAATTAATGGCCGAACAAGAACTGTTCATGAAAATATTCCAACAGAGGGGGTATGCGGCAAAAACTTCTCGATTTGGAGATGTTAATATTGCTCATTTGCATGGTTTAAACTCTAGTGTTGTGCAAGAAGCTTATGATTTGAAAATGAGAATGACGGCATATTGGGACATTGTTCTTCGGAGAATGGTGGATAACATGGCCTTGCACTTGCTTTTTAGCATTCAAAAGCTGGTGAGTAAGGAAATGCAGAGTGAGATCATTACTGAGTTGATCGGGCCTCAAGGCAACGGGTTGGATCGAATGTTGGACGAGCCGTATTCGGTTTCTGAGAAGCGAAAGAAGGTGAAGAAAAGCATGGAGTTGCTGAAGGAGGCCAAGGATGTGGTGGCCAATATCATGGATACGGTTGCTGCAAATTTTGATTAATTCTGAAAATTAATCAAACTTAATTTGCTTTCAGTCTATTATGTTTGGTTTCGTTTTTATTACTCCATGTTTCAATTTAGGTGTTGCGTGTTTGTTTCAAGACCAGTTTTCAGTTTATCATGTTTGGTTTTGATTTTATCAAATGTTTTTCTTTAACTAATTATATATGAAAATGAAATGTTTATGTTTAATCTTGTGATTAATGGTACATTAACCAAAATGCATTGTACAGTATATTAAAAGTCTTTTTTTTTTTTTTTTTTCCGGCAAAACCATTTTTTACAAAATGTTCCAGAAAAATTAAATATATAATTTTTCCAAATATATATATATATTTATTTATTTATTTATTTTGCGTAAGCCAATAAAAGTTAACACTTGGTACATAGGTTGTTGATATTCTTAATTAATTCAATTTAAATTTATTTTGCTGCGTGAAGTGAATCTGCCGACTGACTTTTAATACTTTTCAATGTCTATATTATCAGATTAATAAACGTAAACATGTCTTGAGAGTTGGAAAAAATATCATAACTGGATATAATGTTATTGTTATAACTTTATGCCATTAATTAATATAGTTCTCTGATGGCTGATAGTTCTTTCGGTCCGAAGAATCGACCACGAGGGATGTACCAGCCAACACCGTGTCCGTCGAATCTGTGAATATTTTTGTAGCACCAGCTTGTATATTGGGTAGTGCCTGTACGTACCCCATGATCACTGCTCTTGCCTCGGCTCCGAGCACAGTACCTGATCGATTTTTTGGCATGCATGCATCCTGCTGCGATTACCTAGTTCACTTCATTCAACACCCCATACCCTATTGTATAGTGGCCTCTCTCATCATCTAAGCACGCGTCAACTAGCGACTTGCTTCCATGGAATTCCATAAATGCTCTAGTATGATTTGTCCCTGAATTGTTCCGTTGTGGCGTCTTCAGTGCTTCAATTGCGTTTTGGTATTCTGCGATGAAGCCTGGTAGCCATCCCGTGGAGAGGGCCGTGGGTTTTCTTAATGTCGCTTTGCCTTCCAGCGGGCCGTGTTTGAGTGCACATCTTTCTTTCCAAACGGCCTATAGCCTCCCACAAAACATTGTGAAGTCATGGGTATCAAGCTTTTCATGGGCAGCCCATAGGATACTCTCCATATTAGCTGAGAAAATTGGTTTTAACAATCTCCATAGACCACATTTCTTCCATATCGTTCGTACCTGAGGGCAAAAAATCAGAGCATGCGCCTAATTTGCTTCCGGCCATTGACATAGGAAACAACAAGGATGCCCCATGCGATTTTTCATATAAAGATTCTTACCTTGGGAGGTAGGTTGAGCTCCCATATGGTTTGCCATTTTTTTGCTTCAGCTCCATTAGATGAGGGTCCAGCTTGGCTTGTGTCCCTTTCTTTAATTGCCATTGTTGTTTTATACTCTGAACTTGCCGTGTACTTTCCTCTTTTGTCCCATTGCCAGAACTGGGAGTCGTGAGTACCTGCTCCCCCGATTGGTACCCGTTTGATGGCGTCCACTTCATACAGTAAGAAGTGTTCTTGCAGTTTTTGGGCATTCCATTTGGTATTTCCCATGATAAAGTCTGCTGCCTTGGTATTTCCTCCATATGAGATCCCTGATTTGATATATCCACTTGCCAAAGAGGGTATCTGATGTGCCAAAATTTGCACGGGGGGATTAAGTGTCCTCTGAATTGGATATCCGACTTCTCGAACACGTAAAACTAATCCAAATATGCTGCCTTCAATCGAATCTTCAAGAACCTGCAAAGAACACGTCGGAGGGGAGTCCGGCGCGGACACTCCGATGCCTAAGTCAGTATAGGGCTTCTCAATATCTCACAAGGATCTCGAGATCCTTGGTTTATCAAACAAGCTCTCAAAGAATCTCAGAAATGTGTTTTGTATTCAGTATATTAAATTTAGTAAAGTAAGAATGTCTAACCTGAAAATCTCCTTGGATTTACCTTTTTATAGAGACTTCCTCATAGGGAGAAGTTAGAGCTTCCCCCTATCTCGGAGCTGCTTCTGGGACTAAGTCCTGCTGAGTGGACAAAGTCCTCCCCTCTTTCCACTCCCTGCAGAACCGGTAACCTCCTTCTTAGTGGACTTCGTCCCCTAAGATAAAGGAGGATAAAGTCTTCCTTCCATCAAGCCTGGACCGGAAATGACGGAATTCCCCTATATTTACGGCCCATGAATTCATATCAAGACTGATTCTTCCGGATGCTTCTCCCCAGATGGAGCTCTCTCCCGAGGGACCTCCAGAGGAGACTCTTTATCCAGAGAGTATTACATAATCCAATCCTTCCACTTTTATCCTATCCTCTATACACGTGTCGACTCCTTATTAGATGACACTTTTAGGCCGCATCATCTACTCCCCCCTACTCTCGTAAAAGGGAGATATCTTTTGTGAGAGTAGAAAATTCCAATGAACCTGGTACAGAGGCCCTTCTGGAGAGACGTGTATTGTTCCTGCTTCGGAGAGGAAATTTCAAAAAATGTCCTTCTCTAAAGGTTTTTCCCGCCTCTAGCCTTGAAGACGTTTCGGCTTCCGCGCTTGGGCCCCATGCGGTCGCTTTTCTCTCTCTCTTGTTATCCTCCCGAGGAAAATCCTCGATTCTACCCCATCTTTTTTCATTAACTCCACGCAACCGCCTCCTTTCTTTTTCTCCTTTTTGAATTTCATTCCTTCCAAAAGTCCTTTGTTGTCTCCATCTTTCTTCTCAGGCGTTCTTCCTCCCGAGTTTTCGCCGTCGCCGGTCGCCCCGACTGATTTCGTAGTCCTCCTAATCAAGGTAACCTAGCTATCCCTCTCTTCTTCTTTTATTAGCACTGTTAGTCGATGTCGAGCCCTCTTTCTCCGCCTGAAGCTCTTAGCCAAAACCCCTCTGAGTCCACTCCCTTTCCGATGGGGAGTCCAGAGAATAGAATTTCCACTTCCTCCCAGATCGACCATACTCACCTAGCTAGCCTTACTCAAGCCTACGGCTTTCCGTCAGAATATACCTTTCGCGTTCCTCGCTCAAATGAACGCCCAGATCTCTCCAAACCCCGAACTCTTGCCTTTTTCGAAGCTCAACTTAGGGCAGGACTTCGATTTCCGATCCACCATTATTTGGCTGCCATATCGACTCGCATGCAAATCCCTCTTAATCAGTTCACTCCAAATGCTATCCGTGCCATGGTAGAATTTTTCATTTTGGTGAAAGGGAATGGCGGTGACCCGTCTGCCGAACTGTTTCTGAGCCAACATTCTTGTAAAGTGAATGGTGGCTTCTTCTATGTCAGTGGGCGGAGGTCTCGTGTTTGTAAATTTATGAAAAAACTCCACGAAGAAGTCATCCTGGCGAGATTATTATTTTTTTGTTACTAGCCCCACTGATTGGCCGTTTCCTCATGAGAATTGGATATTCCACAATCCAGGAATACTTCCTCCTCCTCTGAAAGCTTACTCCGTTTCAAATCATACTGTTATGACTAATCTCAATACCCATGTCCGTTTGCACGATTATTTTGATATCCTTGGTATTTGCAAAAATCCTCGCATCCTCTCCCACTTTGGCTTTTGTCCTCAAGATTTCCCTTTAGATTCTCGAGATGGTAAAAAATCTTCTATTCTTGTATTTTGCTTCTTGCATGTGGCTATTTTTTCTGAATTCTGAGAATTTTCTTGATTATCTGCAGCGATGAGTTGGTTAACTCACATCTCACGGGATGCCCCTGCTCCCAGCATAGTGAAGGCCCCTGCGTTATCTGCTTCTAAAGATCTCCCAAAAGCTCCTCAGTCTCCTGCTTTAGGAAGCTCAGCAAAGACCCCGGCTCCAGAGAGTCCTTCAAAGGTTCCTCCTCTCCCCAGTTCGTCTACTCAATTCCCTGGTTCAGTTGCCAGGAGAACCCGCTCAGCTGCCAACGCCTTCTTCTCCGACTGTGGCACTTCTAAGAAGAAGAAGGGAAAAACTGCTCGAGCTCCTGCTGAGAAGGATGCCCCTTCTGCTGCGTACGAACCTCTCCATCGCCTTATCAAACAATGCCCTCCTCCTTCCAACACGGAATTATCCGACAAGCCCCTTCGTGAGGACCAACTGCTCCGCGGTGCTCATCTTTTTTCAGAGGTATTTTCCATTACTCTCACGGTTTCTACCTTCTTTACATCTTAAATATTGAAACATTGTTCCTTTTCTTCCTGTAGTTTGGTCTTGCCTATGCCAAGATATTCGACCAAGGTGTTGAGATGGTGGCCGAACTCGAACTTCTCCGGGCTGAAGCCTCCTCTTTCCAGTCAACCCTCAAGGGTATCACTGCGGAGAAGGACAAAGCTCATAAACGAGCTCAAGCTCTAGCTGAGGAGTTGTCTCTTCTATGGACTCAAAGCAAGCAGGATGCAGCCAGGATTAAACATCTGGTAGAGGCAGTGGGACGGCTGGAACGCGAGCTGCCGGATGTCGGAGTGCAGGCTTGCATTAAGTCTCTGTTTACTTCCTCTTTGGGTCAAGAGTTCTTGGGGACTCTTCATACTCAGTGGCTGTCCAGTTTCCTCAATAGCTCAAGCTTCCCCTGCGCCATGGGGCCACATATTCCTCACTTCATCGACCATGGCTTTAGCAATGCCGTGGCCGAGCACTCAGCCCCGGGGTTTGATGGGACTTACTCCCGTGAATTTCGCCTGGATCAACTCGCTACTCCTCCAAAATTCTTAGGGGATCCTAAGGAGAGCCCTGACAGTCCTTGGTGGCTGCCCGGAATGGGTCAGGCCATCACCAAGTTACAGGCATCCAAGGTGGGCATGGCTGAGTTAAAGCCTTTGGAGCAACTGGTTTATCCTTATGTCTCCGCTCCAAATGTGGTAACAGGGGTAGATGGAGAGGCGGGCATTGAGGATACCTTGAGAGGTGAGGAGGGCCCAGAGGAGGGCGGAGGATCTAGCAACCATGTTGCTGCGGAGGAGGGTGCTGCTGAAGGAGCCGAAGGAGCTGAGGTTGAGGGGGCTGTTGCTGAGGAGGCTGCTATTGAAAAAGCAGTTTAAATTTCGTATTTCGATGATCACAACGAACAATTTACTTTTCTTTTGTTTCGCTACACTCTTTATTTTCTGCTCGTAATACTTGCTCTCATACTTTGTAGGGGACCCCACACTCCTGGATATGTGGGGGCTTTTTGTAGTAATCGGGTTAACTTCATCTTGCTTGTTTGTTGCAATGCTTTTTCTTTTCTGCTTGCATGAGTAACTTACAAGACCAGTAAAGAATATGTTGGAGGTGTGCTCTCTTCCCCTCCCCTTTTGTTGGTCTTGTAGGTTATACTATAATCATCTCTTGGTTGTATAATCTTCTAGTTTCAGGTGACTTGGCTATGGAGAGACATCCTCCATCTTTTCTTGACTTCTGAACTCTTATTTGTCTTTCTCTTTTAGAAGGTTTTGAATCATAAAACCTGTCCTTTCATTAGCTAGTCTTTGTGGTTCTCAAGCATGGTGAGGGTTCTCTGTAGCACCTCGGCCTCTAGGCCTCTGAGTATTTCTCACTCTTACTCTTAAAAGATTTTAATTCATAAAATCTTCTCATTTCATTGATTAACCCTCTTGGGTCTCAAGTAAGGTGAGGGCTCTCTGGAGCACCTCGGCCTCTGGGCCTCTGAGTGTTTCTCACTCGTATTCTTAAAAGATCTTAAAACATAAAATCTTCTCATTTCATTGAGTAACCCTCTTGGGTCTCAAGTAAGGTGAGGGCTCTCTGGAGCGCCTCGGCCTCTGGGCCTCTGAGTGTTTCTCACTCGTATTCTCACTACTACAAAAACGGGCTTTAGAGACGCTCAAAAGTGTTACTCAAAGTAACTTGTAGTGACGCTTTTGCTGTAGTGACGCTCTGATCAAGCGTCACCTGATTTGGCATTTCTATAGGATGTTATCGAGATGCTCGAAAAGCGTCATCGTAGATGATCATTGTGGCACTTTTATGCGTCATTGTAATATTATTTGGTGATGCTAACCAACGTCACAACAATTTTCTTTAGTGATGCTTTTTAGCATAATGAAAAAGTTGTAACTAACTTAACCACCTCATCTAGAGACACTTTTATGCGTCACAGTAACAATATTTGGTGACGCTAAACTGTTGGCGATGTGATTTAGAGACGTTTTTACACGTCACAAAAATAATTTATAATTAAAATAACTATCAAATTTAGTAATGCTTTTTAATTTCACATAATATTAGCAACAATATAGACTATACATACCGCCCATAAACAACTCAAGAATATGTATAATAATTTTATATTTTTATTCGTTTATATCAAAACAATAAAATATTGTCACATGTATAAACAAAGACAACTAAAAGATATAATAATAATATCATCACCCTTCTAAAACAGAAACAAACAAAATTTAAAAATTAAAAAATTAAAATTTTTTGTTCAAAGATAAATTGCACTTAAACTATGCATGGCAACATCCATTTTGATGTCTTTATCTTGCATCTCTCACATGAACCTACGATAATGTACGAAAGGGGAAAATATTAACACTTGAAATTGAAAGGAAAAAAAAAACTAACTAAAACAAAAAAATGTATATATCAAAAGAAACTTATCATATGTTTAGCCAAGCAATGGTACGTCTTATAGGTTTCCTAACAAATTTACCACCACCAAATTTCCAGATTAATGACTCCTCATATTTAGTGGCTACAATAACTTACACTTCAGACTATTCACGTCCTAATAATTCTCCATTACCCAACAACTTAATAGGATTTAAGCTTTCAACAATACCTTGTGCAACTTATTTACTCCAACTTGTTAAAATAAATATTATACCCTTTAAACAATAGACAAATCAACTCTTTTCTACTTTTTGATTTTACCATTCACCATCAAACAAAATAACATGCAATGTTCATGTAGAGATATACATTGAATTGCTATATATTCAAGTTGTAGAGAATAAAGATAGAGTAAAACTAACGCTACATAACAACTAGAAATGTCAAAAATACAATGTTCAATTTACTACTGCATTAATAAAACCCAAATGAACGCATATAACACATTTACTAGAATTGGAAACTATGTATGTAATGTTGAAACTAAATAAATTTACAAAGTTCAATGTACCCGAGACTTCAAAAAAAAAAAAATGTACCTGCAAAGGGCTAGAATTGGCATGTTAAACTCATTGACAATAATATACCTGGACGGTCGACATGTTGCTCAATTACAGCCTTACCAATACTTATTTGGGGAAACCTATATATGATCCGCAACAATTGCTCCCACATCAGTGATATAATATTATCTTTAAAATATGGTAAAGATTGACAAAAGAGTTCAAGTAAGTATTAAGATGACTTAAGAAGGACAAATGAGTAGTATAAAAAATAAAGTATTGTACCTTGACGACAATCATGTTTCTCAATAACAACCTCATTTAAAGACAACGGCAACATCATTTGGCCACTATTCACATGGACACTATATTTCGTTCTCGAGCCCTTGCTTGAAGATAATTTATAGTGCCCTTGCTTGAAGATCATTTATAGTGCCCTTGCATGAAGATCATATATAATAATAGTTTTCCCCTTTACCATTTCCCTACAATCACAATTCTATAATCTATTAGGAATAACATGCTAAAATATATATACAAGCAACAATTCATATGTCATTCTTACATACTTTAAAAGGATACAAGATCAACCCATCATTACAATTAGTAACTATAAAATTCAAAAGTAATTGTACTCCACCCTTGTAGGCATTCATAAACTTTATCAAATCTATCCAACTCCTATCTACATTCACAATATCGTATACCCAATTCACTTTTACAAATTTTAAAGAAATTCAGAAAGTAAAATTCAGAAATTTAATCAAAGCTTCAAACACGCATAAGAGAAACTTTAAACCAGGTAAGTTTTTGGCTGTCAAAAACAATTTTATGCTGTAATAAAACAAACAAAAAAACGGTTGTTAAAAAAACAACTTTCTGCTGTAAAAAATAGCTAGTTTCTGCTGTAAAAATAACTATTTTGCTGTAAAAAACAACCTTTCTGCTATTATAAACAGCTATTTTATGCTCTTAAATCAAACTATAAGAGATTTAAGTATTTCATGTACAACAACACCATTAAAAAATTTATGAATGTTATTCAATTATATTTTCAAGTATAATCATATTTGAGTTACTAATGTATCACAAGGTGCCAAAAGATTAATTTGAAAACATGGTGGTTTCAATTATAGAATATAAAACCTCAAAAATGAGAAATTGTTCAATATACCTATATCTATATATATTATCTGCGCTAAAAGAATCTTCTGCCAAATTTAATTTGTAGAAGTAATTTTCAATAAAGGCATGGAGATCCATTGCAAAATTTGAATCAAATTACTTGTAGATGAACAGACTGTTGAAAACAATATGGCCCAATAGAATTCTGATTCCAGAATGAATTCAAATCAAATTGAAAACAGAACAAAACAGAGTAGGAAAAAAATCAATGACAAAATTGAAATCAACTACTCAAACTAGAGAATAAACATAAATATATGGCCGAACATAAAACAGAGACTAAATAGAGCAGAAAAAATCAAATGAAAATCCATATATTAGGTATGGTTTATTAATTTTGGATAATTTTGACGGGTTTTATTTTTTATGAAAACACTGTACATATAGATTCCAACAACTCAAAAATTAGGGTTCTAGATGGATCTACTATAAACATTGACAAACTAAATCACCCAAACCCTTGAGAAGATATACCAACAACCCGATTGTCTAATTCACGGCAAAAAACCTAAAATTCTTGGAGAAATATATCGACGCCCTCGGCGTACTTTCTGACCTTGAGAAAACCAGCGATTCTGCAGAAGGGGAATCGGAGGCCTACTATCGACAAACGGGAGACGGATTTGATAGCCTTGGCTTTCCTCTACCGCCTTTGGTGGTGCCTTCTTCTTTGGAACTCATTTTATTCAGAAACCCTGGGACTGAATTTAGTCGGCTGTTTTGGGCAATTTTTAGGGAGTGTTGAATCTGTAAAGTTTCTTGATATTCGAGGAGGACGGCAGAGTGATGAATCGATTGTATCAGAGCAGTTATGGCACCCGTGAATATTGGTGACAAAAAGGATTTAAGATTAGGGCTAACATGAAATTGGAGAATAAGAGGGAATTGCTGAAAGATTAATTAGAAAAAAAAAATAGCTGAATTAAATTATGAAAAAAAGATAAATTGAAAAAAATTAGGAGTAGTAGTTTATAAAATAAAATAAAAAATTACCAGCCCAAAGAATCGATCCCAAGACCTTAAACATTTAGTAATAACTTAACCAATCAAGCGTCACTACATTTTTGTAAAAAATGAAGCGTCTTTATATATTTAATTTGGTGACCCTTACTTATAAGGGTCTCTAAACAAGCGTCACTACTGGGGATATTTTTTAGTAGTGTCTTAAAAGATTTTAAACCATAAAATCTTCTCATTTCATTGAGTAACCCTCTTGGGTCTCAAGTAAGGTGAGGGCTCTCTGGAGCGCCTCGGCCTCTGAGTGTTTCTCACTCTCGCAATTTTTATATTCATACATCGCATACTCAAATATGAGAAAGATAATCAAGGCATGATAATTCTGTATAAGATCTCTTTTCAAAAAGGAATAAAGCTTCATTGATTTATTGTCAGTTTTCAACATAGGCCATAGATAACCTATGCCGGTCTCATTAAAAAACTCCTTACGGAAAAACCCCAAAGGGGAAACCCGTAAAGAGGGAAAAAGAGCTCCGGTGAAGCCACGAAATACATTAAGCAAAATACGAATCAATGCAAAAATCACAAAACAAAAATCACAAATGGTCTCAAGACCTTACACTTTCTTCAAACAAAGAATCTCTTCAAATGGCAAACATTCCAGGGTCTGGCTATGTCAACCCCCTCCATGCTCTGCAATCTATAGGCTCCTCCCTTTAATACCTGTGTGATTTTATAAGGCCCCTCCCAGTTGGGCTCTAGTTTTCCCGTATTCTTTAGGGCATCAGCTCTTCTTAGCACCAGGTCCCCCACTCTGAAGGACCTCGGGATCACCCTTCTGTCATAGGCAGCTTTAATTCTGCTCTTGTATCTTTCCGCACGTACTCTAACCATCTCTCTTTCTTCTTCCATTAAATCTAGGGCCTCTCTCATTAGCCTCTCATTCTGATGTTCTTCAAATTGGGCAATTCGGTGAGACTGCAACACGGCCTCTAGAGGTATCACCGCCGCAGCTCCGTAGACCAGCTGAAAGGGGGATTCTCCAGTTGCTGTCTTCGGGCTAGTTCTGTATGACCACAACACATTATCTAACTCATTCACCCATCCTCCTCCTATTTTCGTCAGCCTTGTTTGAATACCGTCTACTATCGTTCGGTTAGTAACTTCCACTTGTCCATTAGCTTGAGGATGAGCTACGGAGGTGAATCTTTGTATTATGTTTAGTCTTGCACACCACCCTCGTACATTTTCTCCGTTGAATTGCGTTCCATTATCAGAGACCAATATTCTTGGTACTCCGAATCTGCAACAAATTTGTTTTCTCAAGAATTTAATCACATTTTCTTCATCTATTGTAGCCAGAGGGGCAGCTTCAACCCATTTGCTAAAATAGTCCACTGCTACTATCAGAAATTTCCTTCCTCCAGAAGCTGGAGGGAAAGGCCCCACCAAATCGATCCCCCACTTAGCAAAGGGATATGGAGAGTGCATAGCTCCCATCTCTTCCGCAGGGACTCTTATCAAAGGACCATTTTTCTGACACTTGACACATTTTTTCACGAACTCCTTGGCATCTTTCGTCATGGAGGGCCAATATAACCCGGCCCTTAAGGCTTTCTTCACCACTGTCTTATATCCCTCATGACTAGCCGCATCTCCTTCATGAATTTCTTTGAGTGTGTACATCGCTTCTCGGGTGGATATGCACCTCAAGTATGGTTGGGTAAACGACTTCTTATATAAGTGTCCTCCAATAATACAGTATTTGATCCTAAGAGCTCGAGTCTCTCTGGTGGTAGGAGCATCTGCTCCCTTGGTGAGTTCCACACATATAGCTTTTCTCCAATCGTCTCCTTCTTCAATGGAACCAATGGGGTTCTCTAGGGTCTCCCTTTCAGCTATTACCAATGTCACTGTTCCTTATCCATCAAACTCTGTGGAGCTAGCGAGTTTGGAGAGGCTGTCCGCCTGCATATTTTTCCCTCGAGGTACCTGGACTACCTCACAGTCTTGGAATTTGCCCATTACTTCTTTAGCTCGTTCCAGATAGGCAGCCATCCTGTTATCTTTGGCTGCATACTCTTCATTCACCTGTTGAACAACTAATTGGGAGTCGGAGTATAGAGTTACCTTTGGAGCTCCCAATTCTAGTGCCATCTAAATTCCTCTGATCAAAGCTTCGTACTCTGCTCCATTGTTCGAGGTCATGAATTGAAACCTCACTGCAAATTGTAGGTCCTCTCCTTGAGGGCCCACTAGCACAATCCCTGCTCCACATCCGCTCAGAGTCACTGAGCCATCTACGTATACCTTCCATCTCTCTGCTTTCTCTGGTTTAGTAGATTCTTGTATGAAATCAGACAAAGCTTGGGCTTTTATGGCCCTTCGTGGCTCAAAGTCCACATCATATTCCTGGAGCTCTATTGCCCATCTCACCATCCTTCCTGAGAGGTCTGCGCGGCCAATGACCTGTTTCAACAAGTAATTAGTGCGGACCAGTATTTTATAAGAGAGGAAATATGGGCGCAACCTTCGCGCTGTAAATACCACGGCCAGAGCGGCCTTCTAGATTTCCGAGTACCGAGCTTCAGCTCCTTGATTGACCTTACTGACGTAATAGATAGGATGTTGGAGAGGTCCCTCTTCTTTGACCAGCGCTGTTCTCAATGAGAATTCTCCTACAGAGAGATACAGAATGAGGGTATCTCCGGGAGAAGGTTTTGTCAGCTTCGGCAACTGGGATAAATGATGCTTCAGGTCTTCGAAGGCCTTCTGACATGTTTCACTCCACTCAAACTTGGCCCCTTTCTTTAGAATTTTGAAGAAGGGGTGGCTTTTTTGGCAGATCTGGCTATGAATCTGCTCAATGCTGTGATCCTCCCATTGAGCGTCTGGAGCTCCTTCACATTCCTCGGTGGCTGCATGTCCAGTACAGCCTTCACCTTAGCTGGATTCACCTCTATCCCTCTTCGAGTAACCATGTATCCGAGGAACTTCCCCGATTTCACTCACTTGGCTGGGTTCAACTTGATACCGTTCTCTCGAATTATCTGGAAAATTTCCTCCAGGTCCTCCACATGTTGATCTGCTTTCACACTCTTGGCCAGCATATCATCTACATATATTTCCATGTTTCTTCCTAGTTGGTTTCGGAAGACAGCATCGACCATCCTTTGATATGTTGCTCCAGCATTAATTAATCCGAATGGCATTCGGACATAGCCAAACGTTCCGCATGCTGCTATGAAGCACACTTTGGGGACATCTGAGGGGTTCAGCTGAATCTGGTGGTATCCTTAGTATGCATCCATCATGCTTAGTAGTTCGAATCCAGAAGTCGCATCCACTAACTAGTCTATCCTTGGCAAGGGATAGTGGTCTTTGGGACATGCTTTGTTGAGGTCCCTGAAGTCGATACACATTCTCCATTTCCCTCCCCCTTTGGATACTAACACTGCATTGGAAAGCCATTCCGGAAATTGTACTTTCACCACGTGTCCTGCTTTCAATAGCTTCTCTACTTCTTCTTTCACTATATTATTCTTCTCCACTCCAAAGTTTCGTAACTTTTGTTTCACTGGTCTTGCCTTTGGATCAACATTAAGGCAATGTAGTGCTATCTCCGGAGGGATACCTGTCATGTTAGCTGGAGAGAATGCAAATATATCGGAATTTCGACGTAATGTAGAGATTACCTTCTCTGTGAGTTCAGGTCCCAGTTGGATACCTATCTTAGTAGCAAAGCCGAGTTTCTCGGGGAAGAGCTCCACATTCATCAGCTCCTCATCTGTTTTGACACTTACTTGCTCGGGTGTCGTTCCCTCCACTTTCTTTCTCTTTACTTCAGGGTCATCTCCTCTCGTCCTCTCCAGGCCCTTGGTTAAGGCCCTGTCTGCCATCTTCACAGACTCTACGTAGCACTTTCGGGCTTGGTATTGATCTCCTCTTACTTCCCCTACTCCTGTAGCCGTAGGGAATTTAATTTTCATATGGAATGTGGAGATGATTGCCTGAAAGAGATTCAGGCTAGGTCGTCCCATTACTACATTGTATGATGAGGGGATATCCACGATGAGGAACTCCACCAGGTGGACCTTTCGAGCTGGAGCGTCCCCCAATCCTAACTGTAATATTACCGATCCCAAAGGTTGGATGGCACCTTCGGAGAAACCATACAAAGAGGTATCTACGGGTCGCAGCTTCACACTCAGCTCCATCCTCTTGAAGCACTCGAAAAACATAATATCAGCTGAGCTCCCCGTATCCACGAAGATTCGGGCCACATCGAACCCAGCTATGTCTGTAGTGATCACCAAGGCGTCGTTGTGATCTTCCTTGACTCCTTTCACATCCTCCGGCCCAAATCTGATATTAGGCGTCTCTGTCATGCGTCCTACTTCTTTCAATTGACCTCCCTGCTCTGTTTTTAGAGCTCGAACACTCTGCTTTCTCTTCCGGAAGGAATCCCCATCTTCTGGTCCTCCCACAATCATATGAATTACTCCTCTCTTTGGCGGTGGAGGGGGCATATCTTCGGCCGCCTCTTTGTTTTCCTTCTCTTCCGGTTTTCTTTCGTGTTCCTTCCGCTTCTGGCCTCGAGGGCCCTGCCTGTCTCTAAATATAAATTCTTTCAGATGCCCTGTTTGGATCATCCTTTCAATCTCATCTTTCAGGTGATAGCATTGGTTCGTGTCATGTCCATACTCATTATGGAATCTGAAAAATCGATCGGACTTGGGCTTCTGAGGTCCTCGACCTCTGGAGTAAGGGAATTTCAAATCAGTATGATCTCCCGCTACCTCCAGTACTTCGGCATGTTCAATTCTCAAGGGCATGTACTTCTCAAACCTTCCGCGGGGGCCGGACCGTGAACCTCCAAAGGGATTGTTATCCCTTGTTGACCCGGAGGTCCGAGGGACCTCTGGGCTGGGTCGTCTAGAGGGGCCCTCTCTCTTTCTCTCTCGATCTTGTGGCCTAATCTCCAGTCTCTTGGCTTTTCGAACCTCCTCCAGGGTGAGGTACTTCTCTGCTCTATGTAGCAACTCATCAAAGTTCTTAACTGGCTTCTTAGCTAAGGAGGAGAAGAAGTCTCCATCTCGTAATCCGTTAGTAAGGGCGTTAATCTTCACCTCCGGAGAGGCTGTAGGGACCTCCAGAGCTGCTTGGTTGAATCTCCGGAGAAAAGCTCTTAAACTCTCGTTTTCTCCTTGTCTTAGATTGAAAAGGGTCAAAGTGGCTCGCGGCTGTCTCCGGGCGCTTGCGAATTGATGAAGGAATAACTCACTGAATTCCTCCCAGGATCGAATCGTATTAGGTTCCAATTGAGTGAACCACTGTTGTGCTGCTTTTGCTAAGGTGGTTAGGAACACCCTACATTTTATTCCTTCTCCATAGCGGTGTAATAATGCAGCGTTCTCGAACCTTACTAGGTGTTCATATGGGTCTGCTGTACCATCGTATTCAAAATTGAGGGGCTTAAAATTGAATGGTAGTTCATCCTGTAATATATTAGAGGAGAACTGACATCCAGAGATAAGCGGATCTACTGGTTCGATTGTTCATTTTCCTTCTCATATCCCTCATCTCCTTCTGTAAGGCTTGCAATTGGTCACTGACTGGCCCTCCGTAGGTATCATTAGTGCTTTCTTCTGTTTCAGGGAGTTCTGTCTCTTAGGGTGCTAAATTTGCATTCCTTCTGGTATTCCGCAGGGGAATGCTTCTTTCCGCTCGGGAGGGCACCTTATCATCTTCTTCTACCCGCGTCCCTACTTCTTTGGACAGCACTTGGGAGGCTCCTGGTGCCTCTTCAGGGGGTCTCGGGGTAGGTATCTCCAGATTCCCTGAGGTAGCTCTGGGGGGTCGATCTCCTTGAGCCGCGAAAGCTCTCTCTACCGCCTGCTTGATAAGGGCGTTCAATTGATCGGGGGAAATCAGGCATGGTTCCGAATTTGGAATATCCTCCCGTTGAGGATCCGCAGTCCGGGACTCTAGGGCTTCAATGTTCCCTGTTGTCCCTTCTTCGATCGGGAGAGGATGGTTTTCCTCCCCCAAGCCTGTGTTAGGCGTTACTGGCGGATTTAATCCAGAAGGGGGGTATGAACTGGATCTTTCCCCCGACCTCCTTTTGGAGTGGGGTCATTCGGCAAAGGAGGATTTTCCCCTGTAAGGGGTTTCTTTCCCGAAGTAGACGTTCTGTTTCCACCACCCATCACTCGAATAGGTAGAAATTCGTGAGAAAAAACTTTCAACTCTTTCCCACAGACGGCGCCAGTTGATGTGCCAAAATTTGCACGGGGGGATTAAGTGTCCTCTGAATTGGATATCCGACTTCTCGAACACGTAAAAGTAATCCAAATATGTTGCCTTCAATCGAATCTTCAAGAACCTGCAAAGAACACGCCGGAGGGGAGTCCGGCGCGGACACTCCGATGCCCAAGTCAGTATAGGGCTTCTCAATATCTCACAAGGATCTCGAGATCCTTGGTTTATCAAACAAGCTCTAAAAGAATCTCAGAAATGTGTTTTGTATTCAGTATATTAAATTTAGTAAAGTAAGAATGTCTAACCTGAAAATCTCCTTGGATTTACCTTTTTATAGAGACTTCCTCATAGGGAGAAGTTAGAGCTTCCCCCTATCTCGGAGCTGCTTCTGGGACTAAGTCCTGCTGAGTGGACAAAGTCCTCCCCTCTTTCCACTCCCTGCAGAACCGGTAATCCTCCTTCTTAGTGGACTTCGTCCCCTAAGATAAAGGAGGATAAAGTCTTCCTTCCATCAAGCCTGGACCGGAAATGGCGGAATTCCCCTATATTTACAGCCCATGAATTCATATCAAGACTGATTCTTCCGGATGCTTCTCCCCAAATGGAGCTCTCTCCCGAGGGACCTCCAGAGGAGACTCTTTATCCAAAGAGTATTACATAATCCAATCCTTCCACTTTTATCCTATCCTCTATACACGTGTCGACTCCTTATTAGATGAAATTTTTAGGCCGCATCAGTATCCATGAGTCCCATCTGGTGTTAATTGTTGTTCCATCCCCTACTTTCCACAAGAGTCCATCGTGGAGGATGGGTTTACTCCAGCACAGTGATTTCCAGATATAGGACGAATTTGCTCCCGGTGATCCATCAATGGCGTTAGAATGTTTGAAGTACCGAGCCTTGAACACAAGTGATTCTAGGAAGGCTATAAAACGTCACAGTTGTTTGGCCAGTAGTGATTAATTGAAGTCCACCAACCTTTTAAAGCCTGTGCCACCCTTATCTTTGCTTTGGCAGAGTTTCGACCATCCTAGCCAATGGATCTTGTTTGATGCGCCATTAGCTCCCCACCAAAATCTAGCACACATGCGCTCAATTTCATCACATAGCGTAGTCGGAATTTTGAAGCATTGCATAACATAGGTTGGGATGGCTTGGATTACTGCCTTGATGAGTGTTTCTCGCCCACTCTCCGAGAAGTGGCGCACTTTCCTTCCTTTTAATTTTTTCGCAACTCTATCTTGGATATAGGCAAACTGCATCTTCTTGCCGCGGAGTGTGAATGTTGGTAAACCCAAGTACACTTCATGCCCTTGCCATACATTGATATTCAGACACTGCTTGATAGTCTTTATGTTCTCCACCTTCCTTTTGGCCCTAAAGGTTAGCGCCGATTTGTCGAAATTTATAACTTGTCCCGATGCCTTTTCATATAGATGTAGACATGATTTAATCGTCTCACAATCTCCCTTGGAGGCACGGAAAAACACTAGGCTATCATCCGCAAAGAATATGTGAGATATCATTGGTGCATCTCTTCCTACGATTACGCCTTTGAATCTATTCTCTGCTGCAGCCTGGGTAAATAGAGAGGACATGCCTTATGAGCATATCACAAACAAATAGGGGGAGAATGGGTCCTCTTGTCGCAACCCTCGAGATGGGTTAATCTGACCGTATATTCCCCCATTAACTTTAAAGGAGTATGACACCGACCGAACACATTTCATGATGAGCGAGCACCATCGCGGTGCAAAACCCAACCTGGTCATAATTGCTTCCAAATAAATTCATTCCACACGGTCGTATGCCTTGCTCATATCGAGTTTTACGGCTACGTATCCACCTTTGCTGTTATTGTTTCGAAGCCAGTGTATGCATTCAAAGCACAAAAGAACATTGTTCTAGATGAGGCGTCCCGGTATGAAGACACTTTGATTAGGATCAATTATTTTACCAAGTACAAGGCGAAACCTGTTTGTAATTGCACTGGCTGCAATCTTGTACACTACGTTACATAGACTGATTGGGAGAAAATCTTTCATATTAGTCGGTTTGGGCAGATTAGGTATGAGGGAGACAACCGTTGAGTTCCAACTGCCCAATTCTCCTTCATTATTAAGAATTTGCAGGACTGCTTCGGAAATTTTTGGGCCCACTAAATCCCATGCTTTTTGATAGAAGAGCGCATTGAATCCATTCGGGCTTGGGGTCTTCGTGGGGTGCATATCAAAAGGTCTTTTCGTACCTCCTCCTTTGTGAATGGTGTGAGGAGTACATTGTTCATGTCGCTTGTAACCATGGGTTGTATAGAGTTTGTAGCCGCTACGATGTCTTCCTCGTGCGTTCCATTGGAAGTGAAGAGTTCTGTGTAAAAATTAGTGATCACATCTGATATATCAGTTTGCTCAACACACCACCGACCTATTTTTCTACATAAACCTACAATGTAATTCTTCTTTTTTCTTTCAGACGCTGATTGATGGAAGAACGTGGTGTTTCTGTCTCCGTGTGCCATCTAATTGGCGCGGGAGCATTGGTGCCAATATGCTTCCTCTTTGGAAAGGAGTTTCTCCATTTTCGCTTCCATCTTTGCTATTTTAGGTCTATTCCAATCATCATAATCTTGGTTGTAGAGAGTATTAATGATTATGTGGGTCTTCTTTATTTCCCGTCTCAGGTGTCCAATGCTTTGTGTTGCCCATTTAGTTAGTCCCTCTTGGACTGAATGTAGTTTGTCTGGAAGATAAATTTTTTGATCCGCCTCTTGCCAAACTGTGTTTAACATCTCTTGGTATGAATCTTCCATTATCCAAGAGTTTTCGAACATGAAGGCTCTCGGTCTGTTGCTGTGGTGTCGTGTTGTGGCGGCCTCAGAAGTGTTGTTGAGGCAGAGTTTTATGGGTCTGTGATCAGAGCCATTGTAGTCCAGGTGGAGGACTTCTGCGTCTTGGAATTGTGTTCTCCAATCCGAGCAAGCGATGAATCTATCCAAGCGCTCCATAATAAGATCGGACCCGCTTCTTTTGTTCACCCGTGTAAATATAGCTCCCGGGTAGCCTAAATCAGTCAGGCCCACATCAATACAAACCTCTCTAAAAGCATCCATGTGGGAGGCCATTCTGCTGTTCCCTTCTCGTTTATCAGAAAAATAAAAAAATTCATTAAAGTCTCCCCTGATGACCCATCCATTGCTGTGATGATTATAGTAAAGACTGAGTTTTCTAATGGGTTCCCAAGAATGTTTTATTTGTTCTTGTTTCAGGTTGCCATAGAAACCCGTAATTCCGTAAAGCGCCAACATTTATTATATATAGAAACAATGCAATCAATGTGTCCCAAAGAGTAAGACAAGATCGAAACATGAGTATTATTGAACCAAAATAACATGAGGCCACCACTACGCCCTTGGGCATCAACAACAAAACAATCATCAAAAGACAGTAAAGGTCACCACTCATTACAAATCGACTCACAAATAAAAAGTAGGTTTGGGGAGTGGGACGCCACTAAGCGCCTTAGGTTATGGAATTCCCGTTCCCCCTAGGCCCCGGGCATTCTAGCTAATACAACTCATTTATTTCGTCGGGGTTGGGCCGTGCCAACCTCCGCCGCTAGTAATTCGGCCTGAGCCTCTGCATTGTCCTCGCATTATTTCTTGTGCCCCCTCCATATCTTTTATCTTCTTTCCAGTTGCGTTTCCTCCCCTCAACAGATTCTGGATCTACGGTCACTTCAGCAGTGTGTTCAGGTTCCATTGTTTCCTCCGGATTGGGGTTATCAGTCTCATTATCATCCGTGTTGCCTACAATTAAGGCCAGAATTTCGAATGGGTTTAGTCCGCGCTGCCCCTCAGCACGCATCCAAGGTCCATAGGCCTTGCTTCCAGCAAGTAGTTTTTTTAGCCAACAGTCTCTTTCAACATGATCAAGGCAGCCACATGTGAAGCAAAAGTCTAGAAGGCGTTCATACCTGAATAGTATCGCCATGCGTTTCCCAGTTATGGTGATATCCGTGCCTCTACTTAAAGGTCTGTTTGCATCCACCATGACACGAACTCGAAGGCATCTCCCTCTCGCCGATCCATCTTAGTGGCAATCAACGTCCAGTACCTCACCGATAGTTGAGCCAATGAGGATTCCATTGTGTTTCGTCATGGCCCGGATCTAGAGCCCGTGGATTTGGATCCAGAATGGGATGAGTGAGAGTTGGAGATCTATTGGTCTCTCATCCCCCCTCATATGTTCCAATATGAGTACAGTGTCCTTGAAGTTCCAGGGTTGTCTATCGTAGATTCGATTGCAGATCTCCCCATCTACAAAGTCGAAGATGAAGAGTCCGTCATCAATCTGGATGACTATGAGTGTGGACGATAGACTCCAAATCCTTTTCAAGGCCATTTCCAGTTCAATGGGTCCGATATTCTTTTTGATTGCAAGTCTCCCTACTAGGGAGGTTCGATGATCGTATAGTTTCGATTCATCAAGGATGATGTCGCAACTTTCTGCCTCTAATAGGGGGAATTTCTCCCAAAGCAGGTTAAGTTCGTCAGCCATTGCGATGTTTATGTTTGCTGTATTGCTGTGGGTTGGGTAGTGGGGGTTGGAGTTTCTTGTGTCCCAATTTTTATAGTGTAGATTTGGGGTTAGGAGAAGGAAGGCAATCAGTATGAATGTATGATGATCAGAGGTATTATTCGATTGGCAGGATCGCGATTCGGATCCATATGATCAAGGGAGTGGGGAGCCACGATAGGCCAGGGGGGGAGCCCTTATTGGCCGGAGGGATATGTGATGGTGATTTGATTCAAATCACCATTGATTACCAATCGTAGAAGATCGCCGAAAATCGCCAGCTGTTTACGTGTAAGATGATCGAGGCATCCTTTTAGTGACGCTATTGAAATCATTCGAAAGCGTGTTATATTGTTCCATTTCAAAAGAGTATTCAAGAACATTAGGGGGTTCTTATTGGTCATAAAAACGGTTACGAAGATACAAAGTTTCATGGATTATGGTAAGCTAACGACAGCTGATATTAATAAATATTGACTCTCAGGTAGAGGTGTAAAGAAGCCGAGTCGAGTAGTGTTGAGTTTAAACTTGACTCGAATGTTATACTCAAGACTTGAACTTGGTGGATCCTAATTTTTTTAACAAAACCAAGGATCAGACTCGGGTTTGCCTCAGAACTTGTGGGGGAAGCCATTCTATCGGCTAACCACATTTTGAACAAAATTTCACATAAAACTAAGGATTAGACTCATTATGAAGTATGGAGGAAATGCAAACCGTCATACAAATACCTCAAAGTGTGGGGGTGTTTGGCCAAGGTAGAAGTACATCTTTCTTAAAAAAGTGGAAATCGGCCCTAAAACGGTCGATTATATCTTTATAGGATATGCTTTAAATAGCAGTGCCTATCGGTTTCAGATTCACAAGTCAGAAATACCCAATATGACAGAAGACACTACAATAGAATCAAGGAACGCTGTGTTCTTTGAAAACATCATTCCATTTAGGAAAAGAGAGGAAGTGAGTTCAAATAAGAGAACCCACGAAGCAACAAATGACACTGCAGGTCCTTCTACTCAAGAGAGTGAAGAACCAAGACACAGTAAGAGAGCTAGTATTGATAAGACTTTTGGTTCAGACTTCATTACTTACGTACTGGAGGAGGATGAACCTAAGAATATCAAAGAAGCTTTGGCAAGACCAGATGCACCTCTCTGGAAGGAAGCCATAAAAAGTGAATATGATTCGATTTTGCAAAAATCATAAATGGAATTGGTTGATCTCTCTAAAGGTTGCAAACCCTTACGATCCAAGTGGATCCTTAGAAGAAAATACAAAGCAGATGGATCAATTGATAAATACAAAACTCGTTTTGTTGCAAAGGGTTTTAAATAAAAAGAAGGGTATGATTTCTTTTACACTTATTCACATGTAACAAGAATCACCTCCATTCGTGTACTCATCGCGATTGTTGCCTTGCACAATCACGAAATACACCAAATGGACGTTAAGACTGCATTTCTTAATGGAGAAATGGATGTTGAAATATACATGGATCAACCAGAAGGATATGTTGCACTTGGAAATGAGAGAAAGGTGTGGAAGCTTGTTCGATCACTGTATGGACTTAAACAAGCTCCAAAACAGTCCCACTTGAAATTTGACAATACGATGTTGTCAAATGGATTTCGAATTAACGAATGTGACAAGTGTGTATATGTGAAGGATACATGTTATCGTGTGCCTATATGTCGATGACACGTGTTGGTCCTAAAAGGAGTATGACACAAGTGTATGGAGGGGGGGGGGGAATGCACTTGTGTATGAAAATTCTTTTCTTTTAAAACAACCAGGTTATTAGGAGAGTTGTCTAGTCAACTTTTCTGAGTATGTATAACTTTGATTAGATAATCAAACTATTGAGAAATATTAAGTAATCAGTTGAATAACTATATAAGTAAGTTATATGTGCGAAATTATGGTTGACCCTTTATATTTAAACTCCTTTTAAGTTCTGAAGAACTTCTTAGCACTTAACAGTTTTTAGAGGACTTGTACCAAATCTGTTTTGCATAGTTTGTGTAATCTATCTTTTAAAGACCAGTTTTGTGTGCTGTGTATGAATGTGTTACTTGAATGAAATAGCAGTAAGTAAATAACATAATGGTTTATAGTGATTCAGAGACTCAAGCTCCTACATCCTGTCACACCCCATTTTTCATAAAAGTAGATCTTACATAAATAACTAATTAAAATAGTGCAAAGGGCATGAACTAGAAAATTTAGCTAAAGAAATTAAGCTTTCAAACATATTTAACAATAAAAACACTAGATTAAAAGTGAAAGACTCAAAAGAACTTAAAATACCAAGGATAAGTCTCACAATCTTATAAAAAGTTTAATACATAAATTGAAATACTCAATTACTTTAATAAATATTGATAGATTTGTCATCCACCGCTCCTCCTCGCCATCAGCTCCTTAACCTAAAATGTTAAAATGAAGGGATGAGTAATGCAAGCACACTCAGTGGGGCCCAGTTGTTCACAGTTAAATATTAAACATATAGTTAAACACATCAAATGCAAACATGAGAACATTGCCACATTCTGAACTGACTGATAAACTGACTGAGCACTGCGAGCCTTGCCAAAGCCATTTTAATGACCCTGGTGATTCTCGAGGACAACTTATATGGTCCCGGACTCGTGAACTAGTCCCTGGCTAACTGATTTCATAACATGGATAACATGGAACATAACACGTAGCAGACACATCCAACATATTAAGTAAAACATTTAACAATGAACAACTTGCTCTACTAACCACTGTAGAGATAAATAAGGAATAAGAAAAACCCCACCTCAAAATGTGTGTCGTGGATGAAATGGATGCAAAAGCGCTACAGCCTACTCCTCACGATTACCTTCGCCTAACAATAAATTATATCTATTTAGAAATCCATTTACACCACTTAAATAATGTTTCTGAAATATTAATTATATATATAGATTAATTTAATGAATATACAGAACAATACTATTAGATAATTCATTCGTAAAATTCCATACTAGTATATACGTTAATTTAGGTAATTAGTTGAAACCAAAAGTTCGTATCCCCATCACGACAACTATTTAATTCTCATATTAACTAAGCCTAATCAACCCTACTGGTCATCATCTCAGTGCAGGCTTAATCATTTAAATTCAACTTCAATTAATAAATCTTTAAGCTAACCCACTTATACCAGTAACAAAATAAAATTCTCATTACAATGGATCCCAAATACCGTCTACAACCTTAAAGTTCAAACTACTAACCAATTAAATTAAAAATAGTACAAAAGCATAATGTGAATAATTGACCGGAAACTTTTGTATATATATATATATATATTTGTATGTGATTTTCATACATGAAACAAAAAGAGTCGAAACGTACTGTGAGGTAAAGCGTATATCAATCGCGGATTCAAACTAACAATCTCAAGGGATTAATACCTCTACAGCCAAAAAAATGTGTGCACTGGGACAAAGGAAACAGCGGAGAGAATGATATGTTATGTTTTCGTCTGTGAAGGAGAGAATTAATTTATTCGTGTGTCGAATAATGAGAACTGAGATTGCGAGATTTGTCTAATGAAAAATTTAGGGCACAATCTATTATATATATTAAAAGTGGGCTTGGGCTTGAGATGAATACTAGGGTTTAAAATCTTAAAAGCATTTAAACTGGCTTTAAGTATTTATTTCAAATGAATAATTAAATAATTTCTTATATATTTATATTTTTTAAAAAATTATGGATATTACATCCTTCCTCACTAATAAAAATTTCATCCTCGAAATTCAGTAATTTACCTCGATTTGCAAGGGGACAATTATGTGACATATGCCCTGGCTGCTTGCACCTAAAACACTTTCTTTGCCCAACTAGGCATTCACCACGGTGGTTCTTTCCGCAAGTCGTGCATAATGGTTTGTCACCTTGATCGCATGGTTCGGTGGCACCTTTGATCCTCACATTTTTGTTTTGGTTATTGTTAATAGAATCTTCTAATTTTCTTTTACCAAAGTTTTCGGCAGACTTTCCATTAGTATTTTTTGTTTTCATGCACGCAACTATCTTTTCAGCTCTTTCAAAAGTCTCGATAAAAGTGAGATCACCGTGACCAGCAAGGATGTTGTGAATCTCTGGTCGCAATCCTCTCTTGAACCTGTGCGCCTTTTTGTATTCGGTGTCCACCAGGTGTGGAGCAAACCGTGACATCCGACTGAACTCCCTCTCGTACTCAGCAACTGACATTCCTTCTTGCTTAAGATCTAGAAAATCGGACTCCATGCGATCACAGTAGGACTGTGGATAGTATCTACGCATCAGTATCTCCTTAAATCTCTCCCATGTCAAGGCCTCACGCTCTTCGGCAGGCCTGATCCTCCAATAACTTTCCCACCAGTGGTCTGCATCCTCCACTAGTTGGAAAGCAACACACGAAATCCTCTGAGAGTCGGAACACCTAATGAGCTGAAAGACACGTTCCATGGAGCGGAACCATTGTTCAACCGTGTCGGGCCCATCTCGTCCGTTAAATGTTGATGACTTGTAGCGGCGAAACTGCTCCACCACCTTAGCAGTGTTATCGACAACTTGTGCATCATGCTCCACGTTAACTTGATTGGGAGCAAGAGGTTGATTTCCTTCAACGGCTTGATTCACATTAGCACGACGAGCCATCTAATACATATATATTTATACGTAAGGTGACGACTTAGTATGGTAGAATATACTATTCCTAAATATTTTATGTTATAACGTAATAACTAAAGCCATCTACAATCGTACATCGTATATCATAGTGTGAGGATCTTTAGAATGCATAATCATGTGCATATCATGAATGTGATTATAAAATATGTCTCGTGTAGTAAGAGTATAAATATTCATGTGATTGTGCACTTGGAAACATAGTCATAGTCTTGTCTCATCTTATAACAAAGAATAAAATGTGATGTTGGGATATAAATTCACCCTAAGCCCCACTTGATGTTAGAATAGTTTTGATGGCCAAAACACTTAGAGTTTATAAATGTAATAGGATCAGCTGACTTTGTATAGAACAGCTTAGACTAGTCTTGTGTGATCAAGAAGAGAAGAGTAGAAGGCATGAAGACTAGAAGATCCCTGAAGACCAGATAAGTAAGGTGCTTGTATACCTACTTATCTGATGGAGTCCAAGTTGAAGAAGGCCTAAGACAAAACAAGGAACTGCCAGATCAGAAGAGTAATACTCTTCTGATATCAGAAGACAGAAGACATAAGGCTAGACGAGTAGCCAGAAGACTAATTAAATATCAGAAGACTAGGAGCTCGTCCAGGACTCGGCTGATTTCAAAGTCATCTTGCAATTCAAATGAAGACTTAACATTCTTAGAAGATTGACATGATCCCAAAATTGAAGCAATCAAGCGGCTGGAATCAAGGAATCAACCAAACATGGAAAGATTGCCCAATGGCTAGTCAACTCCAACGGCTAGTTGCAACAATCACCCCTATAAATACAAGAGGATGAGGAATCACAACGTACGAAATCACAACGAGAGAATTCACAAAAGCTAATCAAGCAAGCAAGCAAAAAGCCTCATTCTGTTGAGAATTCTCCAAGAGCCCAGAAATCATTAGAACACCTTCTAGCTCTTAAGTGATTTCCCATTCAACCAAAGAACCTGAATCCTATTCTGATTGTATATTCATTGATTTAGGCACAGTGGTTAAGCGATTTATAAGCTTGAACCATTAGTTGGATACATTCAAAAACCCCAAAACCCCCACCACGAGGTTAAGTTTTTGAACCCCTGTAAAAGTGCAAGTGCTTCCAATCACTTGTGGAGACCGTAGTAGTTAGGACTGCTCCGATCTCAAAGTCTTACCTTTGGGACTATAAAGGACAAGCCCTTGTAATTTTTGGTAAATTAAAGGGATTAAACATCACGTTAGGACGTGAGAGTGGACGTAGGAACGTATATCCGAACCACTATAAATCCGGTGTCTTTTACATTCTGCACTTTACTTTATTGCTTATTCATATATTTATATAGTGCATATTGTGTTTTCAAATATCTTCAAATAAGGCCATAACTTTCAAACCAGCATCAACTGACCTTTTCATTAAGTAAACAAGTTAGTGTTTTCAAAAGAACTCAAGAACGAGTCTAAATAAACAGGCCTACTCACTTCCGTATTTAATCTCTTCAACAGATTACTATAGTCATCTGGACCAGCAGACTTGTAGTCCAGCTGACATAGAAATCAGAAGAGGTTCCAAACTCATTTGAAAAAGTTTTAAAGTCTATTCACCCCTCCCCTCTAGACTTTAATCCCATTCACTACTCGTTCAGGGACCAACAAGTGGTATCAGAGCAGTGGTTCTAACGGACTACTGTCTCTAGATTATCAGAAGACTTGAGGGAGTCTTTTTGTAGTCCTCTTGAACAGATCCATCTTTTGAAAAACTTGTTTTTGAAAACTCATACAGCATGAGTGCTAACATGCGTAAGTTGCCTAAGTTTTCAGTGGAAGATTATGATTATTGGAAGATCAGGATGAGGAAGAATCTCACATCAGTCCACTACAAGATGTGGTCAGTGATCACAGAAGGGCCAATCACAATCATGGCAGTCAACACTGCAAATAGTGATCCAGAAATTCCAGTTGGAGAACTTGCCCCCAAACCTATGAAAGATCTCACTCCAGAAGAGATGAAGCAATCAAATCTTGACAGCATTGCTCAAGATTACATTATGCAAACTCTTCCTAATGAGTACATTGCAAAAGTACTTCACTGTGAGACAGCTAAAGACATGTGGGATGCATTGGCACTCCTTTGTGAAGGAACTGAGCTGATTAAAGAGAGCAAACTTTCAACAGCTGTCAAGAAGTTTGAGCACTTCAAGATGCAACCAGAAGAGTCTATTGATCAGCTGGACAATAGATTTACCAAGATCATCAATGAGATAGAATCTCTAGGAAAGAAATATACTAATAGAGAGAAAAATCTGAAGGTCTTGGACTCTCTAACCAAGAAATGGAGACTCAAGAAGACCATCATCAAGGATACTCAAGATATCAAGAAATGGTCTGCTCAAACCTTGTTCCAGAACCTCAAAGCTCATGAGTATGATCTTGAAAGAGAAGAAAACTCAGAAAGTGATGAGCCAACTGCAACCCCATCTACCTCCAAGACTGTGGCTTTCAAGGCAGAAAATACAAAAGCTGCAAGTACCTCATCTGGCAAGACCTCTCTGAAAATAGAAGACTTTGAAGGATCAGATATGAGCCTAAAAGAGCAAATGGCTCTCATGATCAAGAGATTCGAAAGGATGAATACATTAAACAACAAATATAGAAAATTCTACAGGAATTATAAAGATAAAAGAGCTGGATCATCCTCTAGAGAATCAAGAGAAAGAACACCAGAAAGATATCCAAGGAAGGATATGGAGTCATCTGACAGTCGAGGTTATAGACGAAGAGATGCCACTCCTCCAAGAAGATGCAATTCAAATAAAAAACCTGGATCATGCTTCAATTGTCATAAACCAGGACGTTATGTCTATGAATGTCCAGACCTAAATCTAGAAGACAAAGAAGAAAGAAAGCCAAGAAGAGACAGAAGGAATTCAGACAGACAAGCTATGGTGTCTGAAGAATCTGAATATCCAAGTGATGAGCTTTCTTCATCACCAGACTGTTAACTCTTCTCAAATGATTCAGATGACGTAGCCATGATGGCCATAGGTGAAAACGAGGTAAACTCTTATACATCAACTTTTCACTTACCTGCTTCTTCACACACAGATGAGATAAACTCATCTGTAGGCGAATTTGAGAACACCTATTACCAATCCATGGAAGAAGTAAAAGGTGATCTTGATATTGCCACAAGAGCCTTCATAGAAGTGGAAGAAGAGAACAAGGACCTAAGGAAAGAAATTGCTATGTTGAAAAAGGTTAAGTTTGATAACACCCCTGAGTTGGTAACAATGAATGAAAGATTGACTAAAGAAGTGGAACTTCTTAAAGAAGAAAATACCACAATAACTCAGTTGTATGAGGGGATGTTAAAGACTCAAGCCTTAGAAACCAAGGAATTTTGTTCACTTCAGTCTAAGTTCGATGATCTCTTCCAAGAAAAAGAGCTCTTAGAAAAGGAGAAGGAAAGCCTTGATCAAAAGATATCAGAGTTCAATAAAGCATCTGCCACTATTGAAAACGTCTCTGAATATTATAGGTCAAATGGCAACAAAATGGGTTTTGGTTATGAATTTAACCCATCAACAGCTTCTCCAGCTGAGGGCAGTACACCTAACCAGTGTACTACTCGATCACATGAAAAAGGTGAGTGTTCTAAACACAATGAACCTACAATGAACCAGAAGGCATCTATATCAGCTAAGGTTAGCCATCGCAACACCAAGAATGGCAAGAGAAAAGTTAACCCCAAGCACATACAGAAGAGCAACAAACAGCCTAGACCATCTCGATTGAGACAGTCTCAGCTGTATGCTGCTCCAGCCAAGAAGAAGAAATCTTCTTCACACAAATCTGTTCTCTTTGCACCCCCTATCTCTTATGATATTGTGAGAACAGAGGAGTATGGTCCATATAATCGTGTGCATCGATCAGATAATGCACCCAAGCCTAATGTAACTAGTCAGAAGATAATCTACACACATTCCTATAAGAGGAAACCATCTGAAAGTTACCTAGCTGACACAACTAACAAATCAGACCAGACCAAGGTGTCAACTGGTAAGATTTAGTTTTGTGATGCCCATGGGAGACAACTCAAATGCTCAAGGTTATTCAAACGACCAATGTATATGTGGGTCCCCAAGGGTAGTACTAACACCCAAGGACCCAAGACAAAATGGGTACCTAAGACTTAATTTTTCTTGCAGGCAAGAAGGGACCTATACAGAAGAGGAGGTCAAGCAGGAGAAACTTGGTACATAGATAGTGGATGCTCAACTCATATGACTGGAACCAAAGCCCTGCTGACCAACTATACAGAAAAGAAAGGTCCAAAAGTCTTCTTTGGTGATAACGCACACGGTAACACAAAAGGATATGGCACCCTGAAAAACGGTGACATTGAGGTACATGATGTATCATATGTAGAAGGTTTGAAATTCAATTTATTATCAGTTTCTCATTTTTGTGACACTGGTTACTCAGTAAAATTCTCTAAAGATGAGTGTCTCATAAGTGATAAAAGAACAAAACAAAACCTTCTAACAGGATCTAGAAAAGGTAGTATGTATCTTGCAAATTGGAACAGCTGTCCTAAGGATACATGTCTGCTTGTGAAAAGTCCTAAAGATATCAGCTGGCTATGGCACAAACGTCTTAGTCATCTGAACTCTAAGACTATGAACAAGCTAGCAAGGGAATCCTTAGTTGATGGACTACCTAATGAACTCTACTGTAAAGACCAGGTATGTGATGCATGTCAACAAGGAAAGCAAACAAAGGTCTCCTTCAAGACCAAGAAGACAGCATCAACTAGCAGAGTTCTGGAACTACTCCATATGGATCTCTTTGGACCAATCACACCTACCACTCTTACAGGAAGGAAGTACACTCTTATTGTTGTAGATGACTACTCCAAGTTTACTTGGGTTATCTTTCTATACAAAAAGAGTGAAACTCAGCAAAAGCTTCCTGAATTATTAAAGAGAATCCAAGTAGAGAAAGGAGAACTTATTGTGAAAATTAAAAGTGACAAAGGAACTGAATTCATTAACTCTTATATTATTGCCTATTGTACTTCTAATGGTATTCAGCATGAGACAAGTGCAGCAAGAACACCACAACAGAATGGTGTAGCTGAAAGAAGAGTCAGAACACTCAAAGAAGCTGCAAGAACACTCCTTGCTGAATTCTCTACTCCAAAGAAACTATGGGCAGAAGCCATCAACACAGCTTGTCACACTCAAAATAGGTCAGGTATTCACAAAATTCATGAGAAAACCCCATATGAACTGTGGAAAGGTAGGAAACCTAGAGTATCTTACTTTCACATATTTGGTTGTAAGTGTTTCATTCACAACAATGGGAAGAGTAAGTTGAATGCATTCGATGACAAAGCAGATGAAGGGATATTCTTGGGATATTCCTCTACTAGCGAGGCATTTAGAGTATTCAACAAGTGAACCCTTCTTGTGGAAGAAACACCTCATGTTGTTTTTTATGAATCTTGTGAAAAGAATGCAGTAGAAACAGACTCAGCTGCAGATAAGATGAGGAAACTAGTGATCAAATCCAGACCAGATGAGTTTATTGAAGTCAATGAACCATTTCCTGAAGAACCAGAGGAAGATAAACCACACAGACCTGTCACTAGATCTCAAACCCAAGCTGAGCAAGCTGACCTGAATCAAGATGCAACAATTCCAAATGCAAGGGGGAATGATCTCTTTGACACACAAGATACAGATGATGATCGACCAAATCAAATCAACCCCAGAGCAGATGAGAATCCAAGCTCATCCAATGCAGACACACCTGTGAGGAATACATGGAGAAACAATCATCCATCAAACCTCATCTTAGGAGGAGCAGACTCAGGTGTCAAGACCAGAAGACAATTGAATCAAAACCCCCAGTCCTCTATGTTCTGCTGGTGTACTTTCTTGTCCAACAATGAACCAGCTGACATAGAAGAAGCAATGACTGATAGCAATTGGATCACTGCTATGCAAGAAGAATTAAACTAATTCGAAAGAAATGAAGTGTGGGAATTGGTAGATTGTCCTGAAAACCACAATGTAGTAGGTACAAAGTGGGTATTCAAGAATAAGAAGGACGAAAATGATGTGATAACTAGAAATAAAGCAAGGCTAGTTGCAAAAGGATACTCACAATCTGAAGGAATTGATTATGATGAGACCTTTGCTCCAGTAGCCAGACTAGAAGCCATACGACTATTTCTAGCTTATGCATCATATATGGGCTTCAAGGTATATCAAATGGATGTCAAAAGTGCCTTCCTAAATGGTATTCTGGTAGAAGAAGTGTATGTAGACCAGCCCCCAGGCTTTGAAAAAGGAGATCAAGTATACCGTCTGAAGAAGGCTCTCTATGGTCTGAAGCAAGCCCCTAGAGCTTGGTATGACACATTGTCACAATTCCTACTTGACAATGGATACACAAAAGGCAAAGTTGACAGAATACTTTTCAGAATACAAGAAGGAGAAGACATTCTAATGGTGCAAATTTATGTAGATGATATTATATTTGGATCACCCAATCAAGATACGCGCAAGAAGTTCTCTGAACTAATGCAAGGAAAATTCGAAATGAGCATGATGGGTGAGATGAACTACTTCCTAGGACTTCAAGTCAAGCAAAGTCCAGAAGGGATCTTCATCAATCAATCCAAATATACCAAGAGCCTATTAGAAAGATTTAAAGCTCAACAAAGCAAGAATGCAAGGATTACAATGATGACCTCATTCAAAATGGAACCAGATGAATCTGGAAAGGCAGTTGATCAAGCTGAATATAGAGCACTGATTGGATCTCTCCTATATCTTACAGCCAGCAGACCAGACATAACCTTTGTTGTAGGAGTATGTGCTAGGTTTCAAGCAAACCCAAAGCAAAGTCATCTAGAAGCAGCAAGGAAGATTCTCGAGTACCTAAAAGGAACAGTCAACTTAGGACTATGGTACCCTGCTGATGACAATCTAGAATTGAGTGGATACTCTGACTCAGACTATGGTGGATGCAGAATTGATAGGAAGTCCACATCTGGAACATGTCAATTCCTAGGCAACAAGTTAATTTCATGGTTTTCAAAGAAGCAAACCTCTGTTGCAACCTCCACCACTGAGGCAGAATATATGGCAGCTGGAAGTTGTTGTAGTCAGCTGCTCTGGCTGGTCCAACAACTAAAAGATTATAATGTAGAGGCAAGAGAAGTCCCTATCTACTGTGATAGCAGCAGTGCCATTGCCATCACTCAAAATCCAGTCCTTCACACAAGGTGCTAGCATGTCGATATTCGACACCATTTCATAAGAGATCACCTTGAAAAGAAGGACATCAAGATGGAGAAAATTCACACAGATATTCAAAGAGCAGACATCTTGACTAAGCCCCTAGCTGAAGAAAGATTCAAGACCCTATGCTACAGCCTAGGACTCCTTGATCCAAGCACATGAAGAGCAAGATCTGCTGAGAAGACCTCAGTTGATACAACTGCAGCAGACTAGGAGAATCAGATGAGGTGAATAAACACCCTCATCTTCAAGTAAGTACTTTCCCAATGAAGACAAATAAAGCTGAGGGAATACATAGAGTTATTAAATCAAGGGGGAATCCATGATACCTTAAGAATCCTTGATAAAATACTCTATCTTCTGCATTGCATAATATATATATATATATATATATATCCAGAAAACTTGAACAAAGTTACTTGGAGCTTGTACTCAAAGCAGTGTATACATGTGTATAATAATAAACTATTCTTCATAAAATACTTTATTACTACACATACATACAATATACTATTGAGTTATACTTGGATGGATTTATGCACCATCCTCACCGACTCAACAGTATGCAAGAATAGTACGGACTTCAAATAACTCTTGTTCAAAATCTATAATTTCTGCATTCCACAAGATAAAGTCTGAATCTCTTTAAATGTGAACCCTTAGATCAATAATCTCATTGTTGATCTTAAGAAGTAACCTTTTCAGAAATTCAGACCTATCAACTCAATATTTTTGTCATCTTTCACTCCAACACCTCATCTCTACCTCTATAAAAGGAGGCAGTTATGAGAATAACTAAGAGCACAAATCACTAACTATTATTTTTGTTTCAGGTATGGAGAAAGTCGTAAGAACAGATGGCATGGACATCATTTCTCAACCAAGGTCTTGGATGAAGGAGATGAAGATCTGTCCAAAAGAAGGAGATGATGCAGATCAGCATACTTGGTTCGCTCAACATACATATCTTTTTGAAAAGAAAAGAAAGGAGAGACGTTCTTGTTGAAAAGAAAAGGAAGGAGAGATGCAGAGGACAGAGTAGCAAACAAGCAGAGCTTCTTCTCCAGGGGGAAGTTCTACATGGAGAGCTTGTTACTAAAGGCTACTTTGTCAAAACCAATCAAGAAGACCAAGTTCCTGCCTTTCTCTTCACACTCCATTGAAGCACCTTCCAATCTTCTCCCTCCTACAAGAGAGGAGAAGAAATTCAACAAGGACACATTAGATGCTACAACCCATCTGATGGTGATGGACCATCCGATGGTGAGGGCAACCTGAGCCAGTGGAATACCATCTAGGCTGATCAGCTACATATTGTTGGTCCTTGGTGGAGTATGACACAAGTTTATGGGGGGGGGGAATGCACTTGTGTATGCAAATTCTTTTCTTTTCAAACAGTTTGGTCTAATCAGGAAGGTTGTCTCACAACAAGCCTGAGTGTGAACTTCAATAGATACTTGTCCTACTGAAAACTATTGAGTAATCAGTTGGATAACTATCTAAGAGAGTTGCTTAGTGCGGAATGTGGTTGGCCTTTTTCTTGTAAAGATACTCCAAGTTAATTTCTGAAAAATACAGTGATCAGGGACTTTGTCCAAAACAGATTTTCTTAACTTACTGAAGGTAGCTTTTTAAAATATGATTGAGTGCAAGTGCTATAATGAATGCAGTAAGTAAATGACACATAATTTATAGTGGTTCAGAGACTCAAGCTCCTACATCCACTTTCCCTGATTGAACATGATAATTCCTTAACAATGGAATTAGCTTGTTTTATAGTGCCAAGGTGCACTGATCAACAACACTCTCTTAGTGATTTGATCCCTAGGATAATCTGAGTCCTAGTGCTCAATCTCTCTGAGTTAAGATTGTGTTTCACAATAACAGTCCTTAACTCCTCACTTCTACAACAAACACTCATTCACTTAATGAGGTAAGGGTTTGAGGTTTGGTTCCAACTAGTAGAGATATCCTTTACAATAAGAACAGTGTAAAGGCTTAGGATATCTCAATGCTAAGCTTTGGATGTTTACAAAGATTGGCTTAGCTATTTGAAGTGATCAGGAAACTTGGAATTCTAAAGAACAGCTTTGGTTTCCTTTGATTGCTTGATGATAGTTTGATAGCAAGTAGTTGGATATATGAATCCTTTGATCACTTCTGTATTTATAGGAAAATTTGAACAACTAACCGTTGGAGGGATAGCAATTCAAACTTGTCTATTTGCAGCACCATTGAAACGGTTATGAAGCTTGGCATCCTTTTATCCACTGTGTAAAAATTCTTCAATGGTTGCTTGAATGAATGTGTTGACTTCTGAAAAATGCGGCTGAGATGACTTGTGTCAGATTCCAAATATGCACATTTCCCAAGGTTGATTTGTGGCAGAATCTACACTCAACCAATGGTCAGATGGGACAACTCCCCTGAACATTCCTGCTGCAAGTTAGAATGTTCCAACATTCATTCAATGCTTCAATCTTTAATGCTTCTAAGTCTTCAATGCTCAGTTCAGGCTTGATGGTAATAAATGCTTCATTGAATGTGTCTTCTGTGAGTATAGCATTCAATGCACTTGATTATTGGCACTTTAATTGATCTGATGCAGATCCTATCAATGCACTTTAATTGGCACTTTTATTGTACTTGGTCTTTCAGCTAGGTTGTCCACTCAGTAAGCTTGTCTTGGAAACTTTAGCAACTTTGTTCCAAAGAACTTAACACTTATCAAGCTGCCTAACATTCCAGCTTTGGACAACTATCTTGAACTCTAAATCTCACAACATTTCTGAGATTTTGACTTAAGCATTCTTACATACTCAAGTGTTCTGAGACAACTTATCTGATCTATACTTGAGCATATCTCAACTAATCTGAACATCATCAATCAGGGGTTTTGGTATCTAAATCAAAATCATTTTATTCCCAACAATTTCCCCCTTTTTGATGATGCCAAAACCTATTACAAAGGGAACTTGACTTATACTAGATGTTGGGATATGAATATCCTTAGTTAGTTTTGATAAACCAAATCAAACATTTAATAGGATAAGTTGTATTGTATAGAAAACATTATTATACATCTTGTAATAGATAGGACTCTGGTTAGAAGAGAAGACATGTCAATGCTCTAGAAGAGAAGAGAAGACCAAGACCAGAAGTCTCCTGATAAGATGAGTTGAACTCATCTTACAGGATAAGAAGAGTAAAAACAGCTGAGTAAAGACAGCATAGTAAAGACAACAGCTGAGAAGAAACAGTAGCTGTGTAAAGACAGCTGAGTAAAGACAGCAGAGTAAAGACAGCAGCTGAGAAGAAACAGCAGCTGTGTAAAGACAGCTGAGTAAAGACAGCAGAGTGAAGTCTTCTTACCAGCAGAGTGAAGTCTTCTTACCAACAGAGTAGAAGTCTTCTTACCAGCAGAGTGAAGTCTTCTTACCAGTAGAGTAGAAGTCTTCTTACACAATTAAAGGAAGACCAATCACAGCTGAAATCAAGGATTCACAAGATATGTGCACAAGAAAGGAAAGTCAAAGATATGATTGAAATTACATGACAATGGTAATATTCAATCATATCAAATCAAGAGATTGTCAATTCCTCAATTAGTGGAGATTTGAATTGCTATCATCCAACGGTAACATTCAAACATCAACACTATATAAATGAGCTCATACATCATTGGGAGAAGTGAAGAGGTGTGAGATGCAGAGGTCGAGCAAAGTGCTTAAAGTCCAGAAATAAGAAGAGCTCAAGAAGATCATTCATGAAGATTCAACACGCATCACCTCATCCCCAGTGAGTGAACTCATACCATCTAAGCCAGTTTAATCACTCATATATATCCATAGCTTAGAGAGAATTTCCCAATCCTAGCATGAGGCTAAAACAGATTATAAGGGAAATTCTCAACTAGTTCATTATACACAAAACCCACCTTCTACCATAAACCCCTAGAAGCCAAGTTGAGTGTTCGCCACTGTAAAGAGTACAAGTGCTCTATAATCACTTGTGGAGTGCAAGTGCTCGCAACTCACTTGTGGAGTCCAAGTGCTCCCAATCACTTGTGGAGACCGTAGCTGTTAGGACGGCTCAGATCTCAAAGTCCTACCCTTGGGACTATAAAGGTCAAGCCCCTTGTAATTTTTGGTAAATTAAAGGGATTAAACATCACGTTAGGACGTGAGAGTGGACGTAGGAACGTATATCCGAACCACTATAAATTAATGTGTTATTTACATTTCTGCACTTTACATTTCAAGTCTTTTCATACATATTTGTGCATAAACTGTTTTACAAACTGTATTTAAATAATAGACGAGTATAATCTTTATGGGCACACTACAATTCCGCACTTAACTCCGATAGGTAATTAATCAGTCGACTAACTAGTCCTAGGCCCCTAGTGAAATCAGCGGACTAGTTACTTTGAAGAGTTAGTTTATTTTCCACACAATCAGCAGACATCAAGTCAGCTGATCTTACACTCGTCTCAGGGACCAACACTAGACTTTACCTTCAGGATGAGTGATCTGATCAACTTTCCTGAAAGAAACTGTTAGCACAATAAATCAAGTAAATATGTCATGTTAGGTTAGTTGAGATAATGAGTTGTTATCTCTTGATAGAAAATCAGTAGTCCTTTCATATATTCCATGAGGCATTACAAATCAGAAAGTCAAAGGACATACTAGTTGATACAAAAGAAAAACAGAATAACGACACACAATAAAATCATAGATCAAGAGGGAAGGAATGAACTTATCCTTCAGAGAGTTCCATCATCTTGAGGAGCAATCCCATACTGAGCCCAGACCCTCTTCTTCAGTTCCCAGATATCCTTGTTGGATCCTTTAGGGTCAGGCTTCATCTTCTCCATCCTCATGATTGAGATGAACTCCTCCAAAATCTTTCCCTCATCAATAAGGTTCCCATTGAACTTTGGGGGCATGTACAGGATTGGACCAGGGGCCTTGAACTCAACTCTAGCCATCTCAGCTGCTGCAAACAGCTTCTGGTATAGGTCCCTATGGTTCTCAAACATGAACTGTACAAAGACCTCATCAACACTCTCTTCAATCCATTTCCCTATGACATAAAAGTCATACACAAAGCTTCTCTTGGCCTCCTCCCATGCATCATTCAATGAGATTGTCACCCACTTATCATGGTGAGGGAACTGAGTGTCCCATCTTTGCAGCATCTGAGGTTTGAGTCTTCTGTAAGAAGCCCTCCTTCTTGGAGCTTTAAAGTTTGCCCTCCTCTCATCTCTTGCCTTGTTGGCCTCAACCAACTGATCCATTCTTTCTTTAGCTCTTTGAAGAGCTAGCTTCTCCTGTGTCTCAGGATCCTTTCCAAATCCTTCTTCAAACAACTTAGAAGGATCATCAGCAAGCTTGGGCACTCTGACTTCAGGCTCTTTGTCCTGCTCTTCTTCTTCAGCTTCTTCTTCTTGGATCTCAGGCAACTTGTTTGTTTTCTTCAACCTCTTAGACTGCCTCAGTGGAGTTGACTCTTCAGACTGGAATTCAGATGGAAGGGTCAGGCTGGTTGGGAATTCATTGAAGGCTTGTTCCTTCCTCTTTCTCTCAGAGGCCCTGGTCACCTTCCCCCTTACTTCACCATAGCAGCTTTCAACTCTTCAGACTTCCTCCTCTGGGCTGCTGTCCTCTGCCTCAATGCATCTTTGATTGTTTTTCTTAAAGCTTTCACATTGTGCTTATAAAGATCTTTGAGGCCTTGCTGCTCTTTCTTTACTGACTTTGTGAACTTTGCCATTTCATTCTTTGCCTTGGTTACCTCTATTAAAAATGTTTGCAGTCCAGTTTCAACACCACAAATTCTTGCATCCAAAGTTGGCAAGATCACTTCTTCTGAGCTAGTAAGCCTCATCTCCACAGAGGCTAGAGTTTTGCCTTGGCCATCAAGGGTATCCACTGTTGCAGCATGTGCCTTCTCAACTTCCCTGAACAAAGTGTCCAACTTCTCTGATTGCTCCTCAATGGAGGTTGCAGTCTGAGTAGCAATCTGCAATCCAGCCTCAGTAGCATTGGCTTGCTCAAAGTAAATCTTGTTCAAGGTGGACACATTTGCTGAGATTGCTTCAAAGTCAATGTCAGCATCAACTGGTATATCTGTAAGGGAAGCATCTGCAAAAATTTGCTCAATAGTAACAGCAACAGAATCTACAAAACTCAAAGTATTAGTAAAATCTCCCTCAACACCCTCTTTCTTTTCTTCTCCCAATAGGTCTGATACATCAGCACCTATGCTCTCATTTTCAACTTTATTCTTTTCTTCATTCACATAAGATGGACTCACATTCATTGGAGAATCAGGCCTCCTTTCACCAAGAGATTCATCAAGTTCAGATTTGACTTGAAGAATAGCCTGACTCTCATATTGGGTTGTACCCAATATTTCTACTTCAACTCCCTCTAATGTTGGTGCACTCAAGCTTCCAGTAATCACACAATCCTCATCATCTCCCTCTGATTTTTTCACACTATCAGCCTTTTCATCTCCTTCCATTCCTAAACCTGACACCTCCATATCCTCAACAGGATCCACAGAGGGCAGTTGTTGGGAGATCACAGTGCTTGGGCATCCCAAGGCCACTGAGTCATCCTGAATGACTAAAGGCTGGTCAATGTCCAACTTTCCTGACATTGATGAGGCTTTAGTCAAACCAGCTTCTCCCATAGAAGTCTCAGCATTGTCAAGCTGTGCCTCAGGCTCAGAAGAACCATCCTTGGCCAATGCATCTTGGACTGAGTCACCACCCTTGGTCAACTCCTCTGATTGATCAGAGTCTTTAACAGAATGATAGGTCAAGTAATGTACATGAGCAGAATTGATGCCAGGAGGGTTGGGATTGGTTTTGTCATCATCATCATCATTGTCATCAGAGGTGCTATCAGGATACTTGAGGCCTTGTGCAATCCTCTCTCTTTCAGCAATCACCTTCTCATGAACAATGGCACAAAATAGAGCCTCAGTGGTCAACACACTGGATTTCTTCACATTGGCAAAGTGTAAAAGTCTGTTTTCTTCAACCTGCCACCAGCTAGCTCCCTTATCCTTGATAGCTTGAGCTATCTCCACCATAGTTCTACCCTTGATCTCAACAAGTGCCCTGAGATCATAGAACTGTTGTTGTAATCTAGGATAAGCCTTCAATCCTGGGTACAACTCATCCACATTGGCTTTGGCAATCTGCCTCAGCATCCCCTCATATGTGTACTCTTCATCACTTCCATCTCCATCAGAAGAGTTGTCTTGGGATTCAGGGGGGTTGGATTGGGTTTCAGGTAGGTTGAGCTGGGGCTCAGATAGGTTGGGTTCAGAATGATTGGGTTCAGATGAGCTTAAGACAATTTGTTCCTGAGGAAGTTATTGGAATGGCTGGAATGGGTGGATAAACAACTTGATCACCTTTTTGAAGAACAGTTTCAAGAAGTTTGGTATAGGAGAGAAGTCTGGGATCAAGTGGGGAGAATGGCCTATCTTCAATATTGACTAAATCAGCCAGCACATCAATACCTGACCTGTCAGGGGCACCTTCAGGAGAGTAAACTTTCTTGGCCACAATTGGGGCATCTTCAGGAGTCTTGCACTCCTCTTCTTCATGCCTTGGTGATATTCTTTGAGATTGAATATCAGGAGAGTTGGATTCAGGGCTGTTGGGCTTTGATTTGGACTTGGAGTTAGACCTACTTGCTTGTCTAATCTCCTTGAAGAATTCCTTCTTCTTTTCCTCTTCCATCAACTTCTGCTTCTCAGAAGTTTTGATAATCCTTCTCCTTCTTTCTGACCTTGTTGGCTTATCAAGGTCCCTAAACTCTGTTACAGATTCAGGTTGCAAGGGGACAATCTCTCTGAATTCTTCTCCCTCTTCAGGGGGGGTGACTCCTTCTTCAGCTACTTTCTCAATCTCCTCAGAAGTGGCACCTCCACTTCTAGATTGACTTTCTGGGGAAGATTCACTCTGAATCTTCTTCATCCTTTTCATCTTAGGCTGAGCTTTCACAGGTTGAGCTTTCCTCTTTCTTGGAGAGGATCTGACAGTTGGTGCAACAGTTAAGGCTTTCTTGGAAGCAGCCTCTTGCTTCCTCTTCTCAGTCTTGGAGGATAACTTTCGAAACATCACCTTTTGGGCAGTAAAAGGCTTTGGCTTGGCTTGAAGATGTGTATAGTGAGCAAATCTTTCCAAGAGCAAGCTAGCTCTTGTGCAAAACTGTAGTCTACCATCCACCACCACTTTGTGGTGCTTCACCTCTTTGAACTTAAACTTTTCATTCATCATTTTGTCTAGAATGAAATTTTTCCAATCAAACTTGACTCTCTTTTCAGCAGAGTCAATCACAGCAGCCATCACTCTCAATTTTGGCATACTGATTTGTTCAACACTCCCAGAGTGACTCAATAAGCTCTTCACAACACAATCAAACAAGTGTCTATAAACTGGTTTTAAAGTGTTCTTGTTCTGAGCACTTACCAGCTTTTTGGGTACTACCATACATGGATTGGAGAACTCCTGCTCCTCTCCCTCTCTGTAGAGTTCTGGATTTTGGCCTTCAGATGGTAGCCCAAAGCTGGCATCAAGGTCCTCAGTAGTGAAGATGATGGTGTGTTGGCTCTCTTCATCTCCATCTTCCTCAGCATAAGACAACTTGGTGCATACATCACCCTTTTTGCCCTTCCATCTGAGATGGGCAAAGAACTCGGCCATAAATGGATTCAGACAAGAATCAGGCTTGGTGCCTAAGAACTTTTCAAGCCCTGCCTCCCTTAGCCAATGGAGAACTGGATGAACTTCTGTATCTGGGCTATCAAAGGCTACTAACTTCTTAACCAAAGAGAATTTGGATTACTGAGATAAGAGAAGTCAATGTCCAATGAGGAATCATTGAAATCTACTAGCTCTTCTCTTTTGATTTTGGGAGCCATAGATGAATTTTGAGAGATAGAAAGGTTTGGAGAAGTTTGCAGGTTTTGAGAGGATTTCAAAAAGGTTTAAGGGTTCGAAAATATGAGTGCTCGAGGAAGGTGGGTAAAACCTAAGAGTTTTTATATGAAGGCAAAATTATTAACCGTTGGTTAATAATTTGTGAAGGTGGATAAGGTTAAAAACCAATTGAATATTGTGGGGTAGTGGGTTTGGGGCGATTTGATGAAGGTTACTTGATAATCAATGGCTTTGATGATGGCACAGTAATTAATGCAATCTTAAAAGAGATTTTTGCATTAAATGTTGATTTGCCATTTTGGGGGCAAAATTCTTAATAGCAAACGCCATCCTAAAATGGCCTACTCTTAGACCAAGAAATCTTTTAAATGTCCAATCAATGCTAAAAATAGCAATTATCACCCTATTAACTCGGACAAACATCCTGAGATGTGTTTTGACTTCTGTAAGGTCAAAATGTCTGACCAACATGCCTGAGTGGGTCCCAAAGTTGCTGAGTGGGTCCCACTAAGACAAATCTCCTGACCAACATTGCTGAATACCATAGGGACAACTTTGCTGAGTTTCCCTTTTTGGCAGACTGCTTCAGTGAGGTTGGTCAACCTTGCTGAAGTTCAACTTAATGAACTTCCCCCTTCACATGAGCTTTCTTCCTTCATTTCTCCATCTTCCCTGGATCAAGTAAGCCCAATTCAGCTAAAAGTTCCAAGAACCTTGCTTCAGCTAGTGGCTTAGTCAAGATATCAGCTTTTTGCTTATCAGTGTGAATTTTGACAAGCTTGATATCTTTCTTCTCCACATGATCCCTTATGAAGTGATGCTTGATATCAACATGTTTGCATCTGGTGTGTAGCACTGGATTCCGTGAGATGGCAATTGCACTATTGTTGTCACAGAATATTGGAACTTCATTGGAGATGACTTTGTAATCTCTGAGTTGCTGTCTGAGCTAAAGTATCTGAGCACAACAACTTCCAGCTGCTACATATTCTGCTTCAGTTTTTAAAGTGGCAACTGTATTTTGCTTCTTGGAGAACCATGAGATAAGCTTGCTGCCCAAGAATTGACATGTTCCAGAGGTGGATTTTCTGTCAATTCTACATCCTCCATAGTCTGCATCTGAATATCCAGTGAGCTCAATGTTGTCATCAGCTGGATACCATAATCCAAGATTCTCAGATCCCTTGAGATATCTTAGAATTCTCTTGGCAGCATCAAGGTGGCTCTTCTTTGGATTTGCTTGAAATCTTGCACAAACTCCATCTGCAAATGTGATATCAGGCCTACTTGCAGTGAGATATAGCAAGGATCCTATGATTCCCCTGTAGTTAGTGGAGTTTGTTGATTCTCCACTTTCATCAAGATCCATTTTCCAGTTAGTATTCATAGGAATTCTGACTGGCTTGCTTGTAGCACATCCAAATTTCTTGATCATGTCCCTTGTATACTTAGCCTGATTGATGAATATTCCTTTCTTAGATTGAGTGACTTGAAGTCCTAAGAAGAAATTCATCAATCCCATCATGGACATCTCAAATTTGCTTTGCATGAGTTTGGAGAATTTCTCACACAGCTTCTCATTTGGAGATCCAAATATAATGTCATCCACATAGATTTAGACTAACAAAATATCATCTCCTTCACAGATTCTGAACAAGGTTCTGTCAACAGTGCCTTTGACAAAACCATGATCTAGAAGAAACTGTGATAAGGTGTCATACCAAGCTCTTGGAGCTTGCTTTAAGCCATAGAGGGCTTTCTTCAATCTGTACACCTTGTCTCCTTCTTCAAAGCCTGGAGGCTGTTCAACATATACTTCTTCCTTGAGCACCCCATTAAGAAATGCACTCTTCACATCCATTTGATACACCTTGAAACTCATGTGAGCTGCATATGCTAAGAAGAGTCCGATTGCCTCAAGTCTGGCCATTGGAGCAAAAGTCTCATCATAATAAATCCCTTCAGATTGACAATATCCCTTGGCCACCAGTCTTGCTTTGTTCCTCACAATGATGTCATTTTCATTTTTCTTATTTTTGAACACCCATTTGGTTCCAATGACATCTTGATGAGTTGGCCTATCCACCAGCTCCCATACTTCATTTCTGGTAAACTGGTTCAGCTCTTCTTGCATGGCTATGATCCAGTTGGTGTCTTGAAGTGCTTCCTCAATATCTTTTGGTTCCTGTTCTGAAAGGAAACAACAAAACAAAGCACTTTCTCCATGAAACCTTCTAGTTTTGATCCCTTCACTTGGATTACCAAGTATCAGGCTAGTTGGGTGGTCATGCAACCAAGTCCTTCTAGACCTGATCTCTTCAGGAGGATTGTCCTCATCTGAAGTTGGATCACTAGGCTCATTAAATTCAGGAAAGTTAATTGAAGGATCAAGTTCAGGATCATATTCAGGGGTATTGTCCTCATTGTCAGATAAGTTGACATTTTCATTGGTTCCCCCTTGAATATTGGATCCATTTACTACCTCAGCATTGCCTGCTTCTTCATTGGTAGTTGTTACCTGGTTTTGAACTGGTATGGGGTCAGTCAGTTCAATTTCACCTTCAGGTTGGTTGGCTTCTGGTTGATTGCCATCAGGTAGGTTGTCCAGTTTTTTATTGTCATCAAGTTCAGGCTGGGCAACATCTACAAACACTGTCTCCTTGCTTTGAAGCCTTAGTCTGGTTGTTCTTTTTGTTATCTCATCAATGTTCAGGTTTCTATCCCTGAACTCATTAATAGATTCATCAAACACAACATGGGGTGTTTCTTCCACAATAAGGGTTTTACAATTGTAGACTCTGTAAGCCTTGCTGATTTGTGAATATCCAACAAATATTCCTTCATCAGCTTTGCTGTCAAAAGCTTTCAATTGTTCTTTCCCATTATTATGAATGAAACACTTACAACCAAATATATGGAAATAAGCAACAATGGGCAATATACCTTTCCATAATTGATATGGGGTTTTACCTTGACCTTTGGTGATTAAACATATGTTTTGAGTGTGACATGCAGTGCTAATGGCTTCAGCCCAAAACCTTTTAGGCAGTTTGGATTCAGCAATTAATGTTCTTGCTGCCTCTTTCAAGGTTCTGTTCCTTCTTTCAGCAACCCCATTTTGTTGAGGTGTTCTTGCTGCTGAAGTCTCATGAGTGATGCCATTCTAGTTGAAGTACTCATTGATGTATGAGTTTATGAATTCAGTGCCTTTGTCTGATCTGATCTTGACAATACTTAGGCCCTTTTCATTGCTCAATCTCATCATCAATTCAGGTAGCTTGACTTGGGTCTCCTTTTTGTTCAGCAAGAATACTACCCAAGTGTACCTGGAGAAATCATCAACAACAACTAAAGCATATTTTCTTCCATTTATACTTACTGGGATTATTGGACCAAATAAATCCATATGCAGTAGTTGAAGAACTCTCTCAGTTGAGATGACAGGCTTCCCTTTGAATGAAGCTTTGATCTGCTTTCCTTCCTGACATGGCTGGCATATATGTTCTTTGGAGAACACCTGATTTGGCAGCCCTTTAACTAGAGAGTTTCTTGCAATCTTGTTGATGGTTTTGAAGTTCAGATGGTTTAGTCTTTTATGCCACAGCCAGCTTTGCTCATTTGTGCTTTTGGCAACAAGACAGACTGCTTCAGGGGTTTTGCTCCAATCTGCAAAATAGACATTTCCCTTTCTCACCCCTGTTAATGTACCATAACCTCTTGTGATTCCTTGAGAGCTGTCTCCAAAGGTTACTGAAGGACCATCCTTTTCTATGAATTCTGAGAGAAGCTCTTTGTTCCCAGTCATGTGTCTTGAACATCCACTGTCCAAGTACCATGTTGTTTTCTTGTTGATGCTTCTCCTCTTCTTGTGGTCCTTGCAGTCCTGCAAAGTCAAAATTTAGGTACCCTTTGGATGTTGGGTCCTAGAGGGTTAGCTGTACCTTTTGGAACCCAAATCTGCCTAATTACTCTGATTGACTCAAAGTGACTGACTTGGTTTCCCTTTACATCTACATACACAGTCTTACCCTTAAATGCCTTGGGTGGTTTCTATGTATAAGTGTTAGCCTTGTAAGGTTCAGGAGAGTTGGTGAATTTCTTTGGGGCATATCTCCTGAAGTTACTAGACTTAGGTGCAGCTTGGTAAGACCTTTGAGGATAAGGGTTTGGATGGCCTTTTCCTTTTGGCATGTAAGGTCCAGGCTTCCTGAAGTTTTTATACCTATCAGAGGGGTTGGGCCTTAATCTATTCAGTTGAGGTTGCCTAATTTGAGTTGGCCCTTTCTGAGCAGATTTTGGACAACTCCACTGATGAGGATTCAGATAGGTTGACCTTCCATTGGTTCTACCCTTCTGAACCTCATTCCTCCTGTAAGCAATGTTCTTAACCTTTTCCTTAGGTGTGGGTTTAGAGACATTGTTTACTTGAGTAGGTATAAAGACTCCTTTACCCTTTTCCTTGATCAGTGGTTGATTTACTTCCATTTCATTTTGTTGAGCCACTGATCTTACAAAAGTCATCTTAGAATTGCTTGTTGAGGCAATACTAAGACCAGGTAAGGGTTCAAATGGATTATAGCCTAATCCACCTCTTTGAGCAAATGGTCTTTGAAACCCTTGAATTTCTTCTATTGCTTTAGCAGATTTATTCAAGGCAGACATCTTCATTTTTAAGCTCCCCTCACTCAATTTCAGAGTATCAAATTCACTTGAGAGATTGTCAAATTTAGCTTGAAGGATTCTAAGATCAAAATCCTTTTTCCTCAAGGCCAATTCTTGTTCATCAATCAACTTTTGTTGTTCTGTGACTTTGAGAGACATTTCATCATGTTCTCTCACAGTCTGTTGATACAACTCAGTTGATTTAATGTCAAACTCTGGTTTAGGAAGGTTGGGAGTTTGAACTTTAGAATTCAATAGCTCATTTTCTCCCAGTGCCATATTGCATACCTCTTGTAGCCTGGTGAAATCCTCAAGTAACTTCTCAAAGTTGAGTTTCAAGTGGATTTCACTGGACTCATGTGTGTTATTAAAAGAATTGGAAGATGAACATACCTCTTCATTTTCAAATGCCATTTGACAGTCATCATCACTGTCACTGTTGGAGAATAGCCCATCATCAGAAGAGTAGACACTCTCTTCACTTGATGATTCCCCAACTACCATGGCCTTCCTGTTGTTCAGCCTCTTGTCTCTTTTGTTCTGCCTTTCTTTTCTTTCTTTTGCACTTAGGTCAAGACACTCATACTGAAAGTGACCCTTTTTCTGGTAGTTGTAACACACATCTTCATCATCATTCTTCTTGCTTGAGGACTCCTTCCTCCTTGATGATGATGGTTCAGCTTTGCTGTACTTCTTTCTGTCAGCATATCTTTCTTCTTTCTTCTCATCAGAGACTTTGTCCTCTGATTTGTTGTCACGAGAGCTGAATCTCCTTCTGGTTCTGTTGTCTTGGTAGAACTTTTTGTATCTACCAAATCTGGATTTGAGCTTCTCAAATCTCCTTGCCATGAGTGCCAGCTCCTCCTTCATTTCAGATTTTGAAACAGTTTGAGAAGATCTTTGAGTACTCTTCTTTTCTGTTTCAGCAGCTTTGAAAGCAACACCTTTGCTTGAGGAGGATGGCTCATCATGCACTTTATTTCTGTTTAGATTAAACTCATATGCTTTGAGTTCAGAGAACACTTGCTGCATGGGCATGTTGTCAAGATTGCTGGTGTTTTGCATCATGACAGAGTATATGTCCCACTTGGATGTGAGACTTCTCAGAATCTTCAAAGCAACTTCTCTTTTGGCATAGAACTTGCCAAGAGAGTTTATCTCATTCATGATGTCAGTGAATCTGCCATCAAGATGATCAATAGTTTCATTGGGCTCCATAGAAAATTGTTCATATTTTTGGATAGCCACTTGAAGCTTGTTTTCTTTTATCTTTTGGGTACCTTCACACATAAGTGCTAAGGTGTCCCAAATCTCCTTTGTTGTTGTGCAGTGGTACACTCTTCCCATCACTGCATCTGGAATGGTCTGGTACAAGGTATTCATGGAAATGTAGTTCAGGTTGTGCCTTTTTCTTTCTTCAGCTGTAAACTCATCCTCATCCTTTGGCAGCAACTCCCTTGGATATGCTTTCTGAGCATCAGTGAGCTTGGGATTTGCTTTGGTGAATGTGAAGGGCCCTTTGGTGATGACTTTAAGCATTTCATCATGCTGACAAGCAAGATGTGCTCTCATTCTGATCTTCCAGAAATCATAATTCTCAATTGAGAACATTGGCAATTTGTGATGAGAAATATGATTGACTTGGTTTGGACCCATGTTGTTGATGGTGTTGACAGCATCTCCTGGAACTGCATTGTTAGCCATTTCTATAGAAATAGAATAAGATAAACACAAATAGGCTTTTCAGAAATTTTGGATCAGTTCAGTGACCACAGAAAATAGTGTGATTTTTTAAAATCAGTTGGATTTTCAGAAGCAGTGGTCTATGAACCCCTGCTCTGATACCACTTGTTGGTCCTTGGTGGAGTATGACACAAGTGTATGGGGGGGGGGGGAGAATGCACTTGTGTATGCAAATTCTTTTCTTTTCAAACAGTTTGGTCTAATTAGGAAGGTTGTCTCACAACAAGCCTGAGTGTGAACTTCAATAAATACTTGTCCTACTGAAAAGTATTGAGTAATCAGTTGGATAATTATCTAAGAGAGTTGCTTAGTGCGGAATGTGGTTGGCCTTTTTCTTGTAAAGATACTCCAAGTTAATTTCTGAAAAATACAGTGATCAGGGACTTTGTCCAAAACAGATTTTCTTAACTTACTGAAGGTAGCTTTTTAAAATAAGATTGAGTGCAAGTGCTATAATGAATGCAGTAAGTAAATGGCACACAATTTATAGTGGTTCAGAGACTCAAGCTCCTACATCCACTTTCCCTGATTGAACATGATAATTCCTTAACAATGGAATTAGCTTGTTTTATAGTGCCAAGGTGCACTGATCAACAACACTCTCTTAGTGCTTTGATCCCTAGGATAAACTGAGTCCTAGTGCTCAATCTCTCTGAGTTAAGACTGTGTTTCACAATAACAGTCCTTAACTCCTCACTTCTACAACAAACACTCCTTCACTTAATGAGGTAAGGGTTTGAGGTTTGGTTCCAACTAGTAGAGATATCCTTTACAATAAGAACGGTGTAAAGGCTTAGGATATCTCAATGCTAAGCTTTGGATGTTTACAAAGATTGGCTTAACTATTTGAAGTGATCAGGAAACTTGGAATTCTAAAGAACAGCTTTGGTTTCCTTTGATTGCTTGATGATAGTTTGATAGCAAGTAGTTGGATATATGAATCCTTTGATCACTTCTGTATTTATAGGCAAATTTGAACAACTAACCGTTGGAGGGATAGCAATTCAAACTTGTCTATTTGCAGCACCATTGAAACGGTTATGAAGTTTGGCATCCTTTTATCCACTGTGTAAAAGCTTCTTCAATGGTTGCTTGAATGAATGTGTTGACTTCTGAAAAATGCGGCTGAGATGACTTGTGTCAGATTCCAAATATGCACTTTTCCCAAGGTTGATTTGTGGCAGAATCTACACTCAACCAATGGTCAGATGGGACAACTCCCCTGAACATTCCTGCTGCAAGTTAGAATGTTCCAACATTCATTCAATGCTTCAATCTTTAATGCTTCTAAGTCTTCAATGCTCAGTTCAGGCTTGATGGTAATAAATGCTTCATTGAATGTGTCTTATGTGAGTGTAGCATTCAATGCACTTGATCATTGGCACTTTAATTGATCTGATGCAGCTCCTATCAATGCATGAAGCTTTGCCTTATTGCACTTGGTCTTTCAGCCAGGTTGTCCACTCAGTAAGCTTGTCTTGGAAACTTCAGCAACTTTGTTCCAAAGAGCTTAACACTTATCAAGCTGCCTAACATTCCAGCTTTGGACAACTATCCTGAACTCTAAATCTCACAACATTTCTGAGATTTTGACTTAAGCATTCTTACATACTCAAGTGTTCTGAGACAACTTATCTGATCTATACTTGAGCATATCTCAACTAATCTGAACATCATCAATCAGGGGTTTTGGTATCTAAATCAAAATCATTTTATTCCCAACACATATTGTTAAGATGGTACCACATGGTTAAGGGGGAATTGCTGAAAGATCCCCCAAATCAGGTTGGATAATCTTATACAGAAGATTTACTCAGCAACTCAAAATTACTACTCAGCTGATCAGAAGACCAACTCAGCTGACCAGAAGACTTTCAAGGAAAATCAGCAGACTTCTCAATAAAATCAGAAGACTTTACTCTGTTGATCAGATCACTTCTATTTCAACAAAAAGTCTAATGATTATTTGTTTGATCATGTAATTCATTCTAGATTCGTTTCTGAATGTAATTAAGGAATTCGGCCTATATAAGGAATGAATTTTACTTATAGAAAACGGCCTTGAATGATCAAATCTTTACTAAAAATTTAGTCTCAACGGCTATTTTTGGTAATGATGTCATTAGTACTCAATTACTATTTTGCCAGCGAATCAACAATTGACACATGGCATACTTAGCTGGCAAAATTAAAGGAATGGGTTGAAGATGAAGAAGGAAATTCTTGGGTGTTACTCCACATTAAACAATTTTTGATCGTTGGATCACTACACAATTCGAGATTTGCTGGAGTATTTAAACAACCTTTAAACCCTCCCTCAAACCCTTTCGCTCACAAAACTCAATCGCATTCAATCAATCTCGTTCTGAAAAATTCTTTCAAAGCTCTCTAAACCAACAAACCAACATTCAGAATGACAATCATTGAAATCTTTGATGAGAAGACCAAGATCACAGGCACTCTGGACATATTTATTTCGGTTGATGCTTGTTTGTCAATGGATTGTAGTTTAATGTTATTGTTCTACATAATTTTAGTTAAAAATTTGATACATATTATTTTTATGAGGTAATGAAGCTGACATCTATTTGATGTGGACAACTTTTAAACCATGAGCTACCACAATCTGTAACTTCTCATTTCTCCCAACTCATTTAAATTATATTTTTGTTGCAGGAAGCTGATGTTATGAGAAGCAGATTCTAGGAAGATAAACAGAGGAAGGTGATTCTTGGTGTTGAAGTTGGGTATACACTTGAAGTTGGGTTTTGCTGATAACGCAGTCTGCAATTTTCGTTGCGTATATAACCCAATTTATTGCATATATTTGTATGTATAATGCATATTCAGTGTATTTTCGTATGATGTAATTTTTAGATTCAATAGTTTATTTACTTCATGAACTAGGAAAATCATAATTATTATAGAATTTATGATAAAGTCTTATATTATTATTATGCAATGCACATATTAGATATATGCATCCCCTATGAATATGCAGTGCACATATTATATATATGCATCAAACCATAAAAAATAGCCTATAAATATGCAATGCACATAACTTACGCTAATCACAAATTCCAATATATCAAAAATATTAAATTCACAGCTTAAAAAACGAACGATTTCTTACATGCGAAAACTCCTTTGTACAATCAAACGAAGGATCAAACCACAACATGCAGTAGATGAAAAGACGAAACAAACATACCTTCAATCGTTTTCCTTCAGTGGAGAGTATTGTATGTGCAAAGATAGAAGGAATGATCTCGAATTTTAAGAAAGTAATTTGAATTGGAAATTGCGCTATAACTTAGGGATAATCTCTTAGTTTTTTAAAATTTAATTCATTTAACTTTGCATATTTGACATTAATTAAATTAAATGATTCAAAAATTGAAATTAAATGTAAGATAATGATAAATTGGTACAATTATGTGGCATTTTGTCTTTAATTGAAACTTAAAAAAAAAATAGCTTGAATCTTAAAAAACTAGGGGTGGTTTGTCCTATATTGTTTTTTCCCTCATTAAAAAAGTGGACTACTAAGAGGCTTCCCTGTGATAACAACTAAAAATCAAGGTTTCATCTGATTAATTGTATACTGTATATTATGAATATGATTTCATGCCTCTATGTAATTCTTTTAATTTCAATTTCATAAAACAATTTTCTATATACTACAAATTTCATGTTTACTTTTAATTATTTTATAATATCAGTTTATGTATGGTTTTCTTCTACAACATATAACACAAGCTATTGATGTTATTGTACGATCTACTTATCCATCTATACTTCGTGATTTTCACTGAAGACAAGGTCATACTTGCTCCAAGGCACAAGGTTGTGGATTCTATTAATGAAAGGGTATTAACTTTGATTCCAGGGGGAAAACACGAGTACTTTAGTTGTGATAGCGTATACACGGAGGATAACAAATCTGCTAACGATGTCGAATTGTATTCCGTTGATTATTTGAACTCTTAAGTGTTCTGGACTATCTAATTATCGTCTTATTCTCAAAATAGGTGTACCACTTTTGAGAAACATTTATCAAAAGGCGGGCAATGGAACGCGTTGATTATAACAAGACTAGAAAAACATATTCTTGAGACAAAAATCATATCCGGAAGAAACATTGGGAGTACAGTGCACATCCCGAATGACTCTTACAACTTCACGGAAGAAACATTGGGAGTACAGTGCACATCCCGAATGACTCTTACAACTTCACATGCAGATGAAACAATTGTTGTTAGATTTTCTTTTGTGCTTTGTTATGACAATAAACAAAAGTCAAGGGCAGTCTCTGTCAGATTGTTTCTTCCAAAACCAGTTTTTATCCATGCTCAACTATATGTTGTCGTATCTAGAGTTAACATTGAAAATACTACCCTTGATGGCGAAGGCAAACAGTTGTTTACAAGGAAGTGTTTAGGAATATATAATATATATTACTTCTTCTTCTACTTATTCAATGCAAATTTTAATATATTAGGTAGATATACCACATATAACAGTGAATTTAATAATTGTGTTACACCCGTTAATTTTATTATATTCAGATACTTTTTAAAATTGAATAAATAAAAAAAGTAGTCAATTTACCCATTTCATTTTCTTAAATATTACTGAAGTATACTTTTTTGAATTAGTCACTTATCATATTAACTAATACAATAATTGTAAATAAAATATTTCAATCAACTTACTCATTCACACTCTCATGTTATCTATAAAAACTCCTACAAACTAATATATTGCAACCATACAATACATTCTATTTTTTTAAATACATAATTATCATCAAATATATTTTAAAATAATAAATTATATAAAATTTTGTTTATTATAATAATTTAATTTTTTTCCAATCCCGCGAAATTCGCTGGTCTTACACTAGTATATATATAATATATATATATATATATATATATATATATCCGAGTATTTCATGTATTTTTTTATTTAAATTTGTTTTTTAATACTCCAAAAAAATATTTTTTTTTTCAATTGAGTCAATAATACAGATTGGTGGTGTATTTGAGATTATTATCTAAATTTTTGCTAAGAATCGCAAAAAATGTCCTTAAAATTGAACAATATTATTAATTTTTTTAAAAAAAAAATTAGTTTGGTATTTTAATTTTTTTTTCATTTATATTTAAAAGTGTTTTATTGTATGAATTATAGAATAATGGAACAAATTAATGTATTAATTAAAAGACATTTACAATCTAAAAAAGAAAATATTTTTTAAATTTAATATTTTGGATTGAACTATCAAAACTCCGAAATAAAATGATAGTCAGCTTGTTAAATTTAATTTAATGAAATGTATTGATAATTTTATCATGTAAAATTTCAATGAGTATAATAAAGTACATAATATTCAAAAGTTAATTATTTAAATAAAATAAATATATATTTTGTAAATCAAAAAATAGATCTGAGCAAAATTTTACGGAACGGGGGAGTATTATTTAATCATTTAAAGTAATGTTAATTGACTCCCCTGCCGAGATTTTCTGGCTCCGTCGCTGACAGGTGTCGCCTCCTCCTCCGATGTCCACAAGTGTCTACTTACTTAATCAAAACAGGTGTCGCCTCCTCCGATGTCCACATGCACATGCACGAGGTGTCTACTTAATATCAAACATGTGTCGCCTCCTCCGATGTCCACACACGAGGTGTCTACTTAATCAAACAGGTGTCTACTTAATCAAACAGGTGTCGCCTCCTCCCTCCGATGTCCATGTAGCACAGGCACATGCACGAGGTGTCTACTTAATCAAACAGGTCCACAGGCACATGCACGAGGTGTCTACTTAATATCAAACATGTGTCGCCTCCTCCGATGTCCATAGGCACAGGCACATGCACGAGGTGTCTACTTAATATCAAACAGGTGTCGCCTCCTCCGATGTCCACAGGCACATGCACGAGGTGTCTACTTAATCAAACAGTGTCGCCTCCTCCGATGTCCAGGCACATGCACCAGGTGTCTACTTGGTGTCTACTTAATCAAACACCCCCCTTCAATTCCTTGCCCTTACTTATATACATGCATTTCTCATGACTTCCCTACAGCATTATCAATTAATTAATTTTATATGAATCTACCTTCTACAAATACGGTAATGAACATCAATAGCAACCAAGCGCCGCCGCCCACCAAGAGTAGTTCAACGGCGCCACTCCGCCGTATCAGGTCAGGTCTTCAGAGTAGTGAAATTTGTTTGTACGGTCAGATCTCTGTTATCGGACGGCGTAGAGACATGAAGGACGCGGTAGTGGTGGATTTAGGGTTTTTTAAGAGAGGGGAAGAAAGCTACTATAACTTTGGCGTTTACGATGGCCGCCATGATCACCAAATTCATTCGGAGGAGGTTCAAACCACGGCGGTGCTCACATTAATCGGAAAGAATGAGTTGGTGGTCGCCGATTTCGGTGGCTCAAAGGCCGTACTACCCAGGGGCGGACCCAGAGTGGATAATTGAGGGGGCCAACAGTAAAATTTTAAATAATTAAATTTAAAAAATACATTAACAATCTCATATATAACATATTAATTATTATAAAATTTTCAAAATATAGCATTAACGTTAATGAAATACTTTCATATTGGTGATATAATTAATTAAAATACTACATTAAACTCTAAATTTATCTTAGTTAACAATTAGTTATATAATTTTTATTTATCTTTAATTTAGAAAATAAATTTTATAAATACATCAATTAATAATTAAAGAATTAATTTGAAATTAAATGTCAATTACAAATTAAGTATTTATAGAATAATCAAATAATAATTAACAAAATAAAATAAATAATATATAAATATAAATTACTTACAGGTGAGTGCGCATCCATTTTCCCCTCCCCATGACTCGAACCCAGGACCTAAGGCCTAGGTAGTGGTGCTCTAACCACTTGAGCTATCCCACTATACTACTACTCGCTTAAAATTTGAGGGGGGCCATGGCCCTCCCTCACACACACGTGCGTCCGCCCCTGGTACTATCGCGTGGAGGAGCGGTGCTACAATTGTTAGATGATGATTACAAGGTATCCCTTCCCAATTTCATCTAATTATTTAAAAGGATAAACTTGTTGTGTAGACTTTTTCTCAAATTAATTTATTTATTTAGAGTAAAAATTATTCCATTTTTATATATTTTAATTTCATTAGAGACATTTTTATAATTTTTTCTGCTTTTGCTAAATTATCTGTTCGACTAGCTTGATTTAGATTAAATGAATAATTTATAGTCCAGTATTAATTAACAATATGATTATTGAGTTGGGGCTTGGGGCAGCCCGATAATGGTGACATCTCGGAGAGTAGGTCCGACCAAGGAGGGTTCCTGTGTCTTCTAAAGAAATTTGTTTCTTATATACTTCAAAAATAAATTATTTTTTCAATTGAGTCTATAATATAGATTATTATCTAAATTTTTGCTAAGAATCGCAAAAATGTCCTTAAAATTGAACAATATTATTAATATTTTAAAAAAAAAATATTAGTTTGGTGTTTTAAATTTTTTTGTCTATTTATATTTAAAAGTATTTTATTCTATGAATTATAGAATAATGGAATAAATTAATGTATTAATTAAAAGATATTTACAATCTAAGAAGAAAATATTTTTTAAATTTAATATTTTGGATTGAACTATCAAAACTCCAAAATAAAATGATTTCAATTTAATGAAATGTATTTATAATTTTATCATGACAGGTGTCGCCTCCTTCTATGTCCGATGTCCACAGGCATAGGTGTCTACTTAATCAGACACCTAATCAAACAAACCAGACTCCTAATCAAACAGGTGTCACCTCCTCGATGTCCACATGCACAGACTCCAATCAAATAGGTGTCACCTCCTCCGATGTTCGATGTCCACATGCACAGGTCTAATCAAACAGTATGCATGCATTTGTCATGACTTCCCTTCAGTTCCCTACCCTTACTTATATGCATGCATTTGTCATGACTTCCATACAGCATTGTCAATTAATTAATTTTATATGAATCCACCTTCTAAAAATATGGTAATTTTATATGAATCTACCTTCTAGAAATATGGTAATGAACATCAAACCCGCCCAGTAGTTCAACGGCGCCACTTCCCCGTATCAGGTCAGGTCTTCGGAGTAGTGAAAGGCGCCACTTGCCCATATCAGGTCAGGTCTTCGAACGAAGTAGTGAAATTTGTTTGTACGGTCAGATCTCTGTTATCGGACGGCGTAGAGACGTGGCGGTGGATTTAGGGTTTTTTAAGAGAGGGGAAGAAAGCTCTTATAAATTTGGGGGGTTTACGATGGCCACCATGATCACCAGATTGATTCGGAGGAGGAGGAGGTCCAAACCACGGCGGTGCTCACATTGATCGGAAAGAATGAGTTGGTGGTCGCCGGTTTCGGTGGCTCAAAGGCCGTGCAATCGCGCGGAGGAGCGGTGCTACAATTGTTAGATGATGATTACAAGGTATCCCTCCCAATTTCATCTAATTATTTAAAAGGATAAACTTGTTGTGTAGACTTTTTCTCAAATTAATTTATTTATTTAGGGTAAAAATTACTTCATTTTATATTTTTTGATATTATTTTTATATATTTTAATTTCATTAGGACATTTTTATAATTTTTCTGCTTTTGCTAAATTATCTGTTCGACTAGCTATTTGCAATCTCTACCACCTTGATTTATGCAGCCCGATAATGGTGACATCTCGGAGAGTAGGTCTGATCAAGGGACAGTTCCTGTGTCTTCTAAAGCATCAGGTACGGTACATATTTCCATTATAAAATTTCCCTTTCTTTTGAGTGTTTTGATTAAAAAATATGATAAAAAATGAAATGAAAAATTTATTTGGAACCCCCCATAAAATAGTAAAGTGAGAAATTTAATTGAATCCAATATGTTACAGAAATATGGATGCCTAATATATAGTTACAAATTAAATTTTATAAAAGTTAAAATTGTTTGATGATGATGATAAACAGAACCCAAAGTAAAAGTTATGAGGAGAAGCAATGCAGATGAGTTCCTCGTACTGAGAAGCAATGGACTCTGGGATATGGTTTCTGAAGATTGGCATGTCAAGTTGCAAGGAAATGCTGCCACCGTTGCTAGAGAGTTGCAACCTTGATGGCAAAGTTAGCGGTTGCTCGAGGTAGCAAAGAAAACGTTAGCATAGTTATCGCCGATTTGCGCGTCTAAAGTCCAGTGCAGATGTCCGTTATCATTTTCTTCATCTTGATGTTTTTTTTGGTAATATTTTCAAGAATAAGTAGTATGGGGCACGCATATTAAGAAAAGTGTAATAATGAGTGGAGTTTTGAGGGGTAATTTTGTAAAATTTTATGTATAAAGTAAATAAATTAGTTGAGTTTTGTGTATGTGTGAAGAAAAAGTAATGGCATTTGGGTAAAATTGAAGAAATAATGAGGGTTGAGTTTATAAAGGGTTTTCCATTTTAAAGGTTTGAAAGTTATTGTGAGACATTTTAAAGGTTTGAAAGTTATTGTGGGACGTCTCGAAAAAAAAAGTATGAAAGTAATTGTGGAAGTGGGAAGGAGGGAGTATGTGCTTTGGACGAGTAAGAATAGTTGCAAATTTACACATTCTCAACAGCCTAATTATACTGTATAAAATGCTTGTATATCCATCCTACTTACACTCTTACAAACAAGACCAGTATGACTCAAGATTCAGAAGAATAAAAAGTATGCTACAATTGTTAGAAGAAAGAATAATGCAGCATACTGGTCACTTGTCTTCAGCAGTGAAATCTGGCTCAGCTGGCTTCTGAATTTAAATAGCTTGCAATATCATTTACTAGCTAGCTCTGTAATCAGCAGGTTATAACAAATTAAGCTTCAGGAGAGCATATATAATATACCCTCTTAAGTAATTAAGCTAAACAGGGATGTCGCTTTATATATATCTCTTCTGAGGTCCTTGTAGACTGCAGATCAGACCAAAATCAGATATCAAAGCAAATTTCCCAAACATAGGTGTTATACCTAGTCAAAGAAGTCAATCTTTGACAAATCAATCCTAGTCACCAGCTTACGTGGCGAGGACCAGTCAACAAAGTCGTGCGACGACTAGTCAACAAGACCAAGAAAATGTAATAGATGTATTTAATATATTAAAGTGCTCGCCCAAATATGTGGGCGAGCACATGTTTTAGTTAGCTGCTCGCCCAAATGTGTGGCGAGCACCTATCTATCTTAGCTAGAATAGTCTAAGTACTGAAGCCTTGGGAGACAGCATGTAGCGTGGCGACCACACTCCTCGACATGGTCCTCCGGCGACCACCGTAGCTCAGCTCCTCGGCATCTCGGCGAGGACGAGCACCAAAGGCGGTTTAGCATTAAATGCGCCATCAAATCACCTTTTCGGGCAGAAGACAGGTCCAATGAGGGCGTGCCACGTGTAAAGGGCGGGCAGCCCCTAGAAACCACTATATAATGCCTAAAAGAGGCTCATTTGTACACAAGTTACCCATTCCTACAATCACTCCCTACCCAAAGCAATAAACACTCCCAAGCTTCTAAAGCTTTAGCTTCTCCAAGAAGCTACATCTTTGTTCTTGATCCTTCTTGCTTCGTTCTTCAATAGATCATCAAGATCATCATATTAATCTTCTCTAAACACGTAATAAACCCCCGATAATCATATATGTTTGTCTCGTGCTAATAAACAGTCCACATCCGAGTCAACCCGACGAAAGCACGTACAACATTTGGCGCTAGAAGGAGGGGACCTTTTACGTGTTCATCACTCTCAGTTTCGACCGATCATCGAGCGATCGGTTTTGCAAACTCCGTTTTCAGGTTCTTAATCGGTAGTTCCACCATTTAAAGCTTTATTTACATATTTTCGTGTTCTTGAATATTTGCGATATTCGAGACATATTTTGGAGTTTGATCTCCGTGTAATCTTGTTTTTAAGCTTTAATTGTTGTTACTTTGCTCGTAAGTAGTTGTAATAGCACGTTCTTCTGCGCAAGAACTTTAATCTTTCGTTTTTAAGCGTCGAAAGCTTAAGAACAGTCATATCTTTGTAATAATCTCCAGGAGACACTCTTTAAACGATGTCTCATCACACTCCACAAGACGGAATCTTACCCCCCGGAGGGAACGAGCACCCTCCGGCGCCGGCGGTGAATCCGTTTGCAAACTTGAATATGGGGGACATTCTGAATGATCCCCAGCATCTGAAAGACCTCTGTGACTATCTCAATGAGAAGAAGAGGCAGAATGAGGAGCTGGAGAAGGCCAAAGATCAGGCTTTCGACAAAGCTCGCAGAGCCAAGGGGAATGAGGAGGACGACCACTCCTATCACTCACACCCCATTCGCCCCCAAGACAAAGGCAAAAGCAAAGTTGCCGAGCACTCCCGCAATAGCCACACGGGAGACTCGCGACACCGAAATTCGGTTTTTAACCGGATGGATGACAGAGATAAGAGGGCTCCTCGCCCGGTGCATTTCAATGTGGATGGCCGACCAGGCAGAGCCGACCACCACCGAGATCACGCTGATAAGAGAGATCAGGGTGATAGAGTCTCAGCTCTTGATCGAGTGGGACCAGGGAAGGGTTCGCGAGCTCCGGCGAAGAGTTATCGCAGCCACCATTCTGACAGGCACTCTCCCAGGCGATCACGCCATGATGATCGCCCGGCAGCATCCCAAGGGAGTCGACGCGACGAGGACGTCGTCCCCAAACCACAAACAGCCGAGGAGGGGCAAATCGCCCAGTTCCTCGAGACCCAAAAATTGATGAAGCTAGAAATGGACGCTCTGCGAGCAGAGGTGGTCGCCTCGAAGCTAGGGACCACCCCACCAATCACTCTGCCCGCACCTCCTCTAAGTGTGGCAATCCTTACCGCCCCCATTCAAAGAAAGATTCAAATGCCCTCCATGCCGGCATACGATGGTGCATCCGACCCCAGAGTACACTTGTCCAAGTACTCCAACTATATGGCCTCAATCGGGGCAACGGACGCCACCCAATGCAGAAATTTCTCCCTAACTTTGGGAGACCGGGCTCACCGATGGTACACAACGCTGAGTCCCGGATCGTTCACCTCATTCCTTGAACTGGGGCAACTCTTTCTGACCTACTACGGGTCCATTGCTGCTCGCCCAGCCTCAAAGCAACGTTTGGCAAACGTTCGCCAATCTGTAAATGAGTCGGGCAAGGACTTCATCGAGCGCTTCGATAGGCTGGTGATTGATGGGGAGGCCGTGAACGATGAAACAAAGCTGATCTCAGCTGTTTCCGGTCTGAGGATAGGTACCAAACTTTGGGAGTCTATCCACCTTACTTTCCCCAGTTCTTATGCGGACTTCCGCACGAGGGCTGGAAACTTCATTCAGATGGAGGAAATAATGGACGCCGCCAAGGCTAACGAGCAGCCGGAGGCGTCCAAGAGGGTCTGGCCCAAAAAGAATATAAACACAGGGGAGTCATCCCAGCCCAAGAAGGCGACCACTCAAGCTGGCAGTGCTCGTCCAGCCAACTTCAGGCCTTTCGAGGAATCTCCTGAGATCATCCAGTTCAGGGAATCTCTCTCTGTGGATCCCAGGGGCATTTTCAATGCAGTTAGGGGAAAGAATATGCTCCCCCAGGCCAAGCCAATGCATACCAATGATGAAAAACTGGATGGTAGCAAATTCTGCGACTACCACAACTCCCTTGGCCACCACACCAATGGGTGCCGAGACTTAGTGAAAAACCTCTTCAAGTTATACAATGAGGGCAAGCTCGCCCAGTTCATCAAGCCTCTCGGAAATGGCGACAACAGGGGGAAGAAACGTCGCGACGACGGCGACGACCTGCGCCAACATCTGAATCGTCCCAAGCTAACTCCTCCCATGCCACAACATGCTGGCGGCGACATCGATAATGTGGGCGGAGCCTGTTTGGTGATTGAAGGCCCGTTGGGGGGAACCCAATCCGGGAAAGAGCTATCTGTTCGCCGAGCTCAGAGCGAGCAGCGAGCACTGAACAATGTGCACCAGGTGTGCGTCGCTCCGACTGCCGAGAAGCCTCTTTCTCATCAAGTCCTTTTCTCGGACGACGACCTAAACGGCGTGGTGCACCCGAACAATGATGCTTTGGTCATCACAGGGAAGATCATGGGAACCAACGTCCATCGCATGATGGTCGACACTGGGGCATACACCAACATCCTTTTCAAGCATACTCTGGATGCTCTCGGTGATTATGCTGCATACATCGAGCCTTGCGATGATATAATCGTAGGTTTTGGGGATACGCGCAATCTTCCCATTGGGAAAATCAGACTATCCTTGGAGTTGGCATCGTCGAAAGAGCCAGAAATGCACCATGCTAGGCAGCTCGACTTCTTGATCATCGACATGCCATCGTCCTACAACGTTTTCCTCGGCCGACCTTTCTTCAACGAGTTCAAGGCGGCCGTTTCTACTTATTACTACTGTGTAAAATTTCCATCCCCGACGAGAGTTATAACCGTCAAGGGCGATCAGACGCGGGCGAGGGAGTGTCTCGTCCGTTTTGTAAAGCGTCATTCAAAGGAATCTACTATGGTTGGCCAGTATATTGAGTGTCAAACACAAACAGAAAAAGTGAACTACATGGAGGGTCTTCCTAGCAAGTACCGAAAGATTGAAATTGGGGAGTGCAGTCGTAGTTACGACGACCACCAAGTGGAGGCGAACGAGCACACCTCCATGGAAGTGGACGACCACACCCCAATGGATATCGACGAGCAGACAGTCTCGGGCGACCAGCTCCCCGACGACCAGTTGCCAGAAAACATTCCAGATTTGGAGCCTAGGCTAGGTTTTGAGCCAGAGTTCGGAATCGAGGACCCTCGTTGGAAGGAGCCTAAAGAGCGGGCAACTTCAGCGGAGGACCTCGAAACCATTCATTTAAACGAAGCTCGTCCAGAACTCGAAGTATTCATTGGTTCGAATTTACCAGAAAATTTGCGGTCGGACATGGTCGCATTTTTGAAAGAAAACATCGGAGCATTCGCCTGGTCGCACGAGGATATGGTGGGCATTCCAACAAATCATGCCTGCCACAGATTGAATATTGATCCAGCAAGGAGACCTATCACCCAAAAACGAAGGAAATTTGGGCCTGATAAATATGCGGATTTGGCTGTCGAAGTCAAGAAATTGATCGACAATAAATTAATCGAGAAAACTGGAACTGATCCCGAGTGGCTGGCCAATCCAGTGCTCGTCAAAAAAACGATCGGGTCATGGAGGTTGTGTATAGACTTCACAGATCTAAACGACGCCTGTCCGAAAGATCACTTTCCGATGCCCCACATTGATCACCTGGTAGACAATACAGCGGGGCACGAGATTTTAACTTTCATGGATGCTTTCGCAGGCTACCATCAGATCGCGATGCATCCCGACGACCAGCGGCATACGACCTTCATGACGGCCACCAAAATGTACAGCTGGAAGAGAATGCCTTTCGGTTTGAAAAACGCGGGGGCAACATACCAAACACTGGTAAACAAGATGTTTGAGAAACACATCGGCGAGATGGTAGAGGTCTATATCGACGACATCGTTGTCAAAAGCTTGCGAAAAGAGGATCACCTACACCACATTGCCATGACATTCGATATACTAAAGGAGTACAACATGAAGTTAAATCCGAAGAAGTGCAGCTTTGGAGTTAGCTCAGGAAAATTTCTGGGGCACTTGGTTAGCCAGCGGGGCATCGAGGCGAATCCGAGTAAAATTCAAGCAGTCATTAACATGCAAAGCCCAAGGAACGTGAAAGAAGTACAGAGGTTGACAGGGTGCCTTGCATCGCTGAACAGATTTATTGCACGAACGGGTGATCGTTGCAAACCTTTTTTCGATGCTCTGAAAAAAGGGAGGTTCGAATGGACCGATGAGTGTGAGAAAGCTTTCGAGAAATTAAAGGAATATCTATCGGATCCGAAGATCCTGTCTAAGCCAATCCCCGGCGAAATTTTATATCTATACTTGGCAGCCACTGACTGTGCGATCAGTTCAGTGCTCGTCCGAGCTGAGGGGAGCACACATCTGCCTATCTACTACGTAAGTCAAACACTGAGAGATGCGGAGTTGAGATACACTCCAATGGAAAAATTGGCATACGCACTAGTCATGAGCGTCAGAAAATTAAGGCAGTACCTGTTCGACCACGAGGTGGTCGTCCTCACCACCTTTCCGCTCCGACGAGCACTGCATCGTCCGGATACCACGGGAAGACTTTTGAAATGGTCGGTGGAAATAGGGAAATTTGGGCTCACCTATGCACCCAGAACGGCAATCAAGGGACAAGTGCTGGTTGAATTCATTGTAGAGCTCACTTTCCCGGAGAGAGTGGATGAGGGAATCGAGCTTCCTTGGACACTGTTCGTCGATGGTTCTTCGACGAGCACCAAAGCAGGGGCAGGAATCGTCCTCACCAGCTCAACCGGACAGACGTTTGCTTCGGCGATCGAGTTCGAGTATCGGGCGACCAACAACGAAGCAGAGTACGAGGCGCTGGTTGCAGGAATCAAGATGGCTATGGCCGTGGGCGCCAGAAAACTGAAAATTTTTTCTGACTCTCAGCTGGTTGTATATCAAATTACGGGCGACTACGAGGCTCGCGGCGATCAAATGATAAAGTATCAAGAGCTAGTAAAAGGATTACTCGAGCAATTTGATCAATTCCACATCGAGCAAATCCCTAGGGAGGACAATACGCAAGCAGATGCGTTAGCTCGACTGGCCACTTCAGAGGGGGAGGCAATATTTTCAGAAGCGACCATCACTAAAATTTCTTCCCCATCGGTGAACAGAGGTCAGATTTTGCAGGTTGAAGCGACCAGCGACGAGGACTGGAGATCGCCGATCATCAAGTACATCAAGACCGGCGAGCTCCCGGGGGACAAAGTGAAAGCAACCAGATTGCAGCTCAGGTCCGCAAGGTACACTGTTGTTGGCGACCAGCTGTACAAACGGGGTTTTTCAATGCCTTTATTGAAATGCCTCGGAGAAGACGAGGCGAAGATCGTCATGTACGAAATCCACGAAGGATCATGTGGAAATCATACAGGGGGGCAAGCGCTCGCTTTAAAAATCATGAGGCAAGGCTACTTTTGGCCAACACTGAAGAAGGATGCAATTCATTACGCCCAGGCGTGCAAGAGATGTCAAGCTTTTGCACCAGCTATTCACTCACCTCCAGACGAACTCATCTCCGTCTACAGCTCTTGGCCCTTCGCGAAGTGGGGCATCGACATCATCGGACCTTTCCCGCCTAGCGTCGGGGGGGTAACTTTCGTAGTCGTAGCAGTCGATTACTTCACCAAGTGGACCGAAGCGAAGGCATTGAAGACCATCACAACGGCCCAGATGACAAGCTTCATTTGGAAAAACATAATTTGCAGGTTCGGCCTACCACGAGCAATAGTGACCGACAACGGGCGTCAATTCACAAGTCGAGATATGCTGGATTTCTGCTCAGAATGGAACATCAAGAAAATTTTTTCAACACCCTATCATCCACAATCAAATGGTCAAGTAGAGGCGATCAACAAAATCATCAAACACACCTTGAAAGCTAAGCTAGATGGATTGAAGGGCAAATGGGCGGACGAGCTGCACATGGTTCTGTGGGCATATCGGACGACCACTAGGAATTCTACTGGTGAAACTCCGTTCGCGCTCGCGTTCGGAACCGAAGCTGTCATACCAGCAGAGGGGCAGGTCCCAACTTTTCGAGTAGCAAATTATGACGAGCAGTTGAATAACGATGCACAGCTCTCCGATTTGGACTTCCTAGAAGAGCGAAGGCTAACAGCGGACGAGAAGAACGTGGTGTACAAGCAAAGATCAGAGCGCTATTACAACACCAAAGTACGTGCTCGCCAATTCACTATCGGCCAGCTCGTACTTCGGAGGGCGACGGAGCAGTCCATTGGCATACTTGGCCCGACTTGGGAGGGTCCGTACCGAATAACGCGCACACTCTTGAACGGATCGTACGAGCTAGAAGATCTAGAGGGCAAGCCGAGCAAATACCCGTGGAACGCGGTCAAGCTGAAGAAGTATTACCAGTAAGTTTTTAATTTTTTCATATTTATATAATTTGTACCAAGTCATCATTTCAATACAGATCAAGTTTAAATTTCATCAAGTGTTAGATAAGTTTGAATTTTTAGACAAGGCTCTGCGTAGCCATCTAGGAAACAAAGACGAGCACTCTTTTTTAACGATGCTCGCAAGGTAGTGGCGACGACGATCACTACCTACCAAACAAAAAAGAGTTCAACCGACGAATGGTTAACTCTAAAAGACGAGCACTCTTTCTTAAAGATGCTCGCAAAAGAAAGACGAGCACTCTTTCTTAACGATGCTCGCAAGGTAGTGGCGACGACGATCACTACCTACCAAACAAAAAAGAGTTCAACCGACGAATGGTTAACTCTAAAAGACGAGCACTCTTTCTTAAAGGTTCTCGCAAAGACAAAAGACGAGCACTCTTTCTTAAAGATGCTCGCAATAAAAGGAGTTTTCAAAAAGACAAGTACTTATCAAAAAATGCTTGCAAAAAATTAATCATAACATAAGTCAGAAAGCAGTAACGAGAACGATCACTCAATATTTAACAAAATAAACGAACACATCATAAGCAAAAAGTTTCATTCATTGAAAAGCCTTAAGAGGAGGAAATTACAAAAAGGCCTTAATGGCCGAGCAGTCCTAAAAACAGAAATAAAATACAAGTAAACTAAGCTACTGGAGCATTCTCCTCGGCAGGAGCATCCTGCTCGCCGGCAACTTCCTCCTCGTTCACAACCTCCTCGGCAGGAGCATACTGTTCGCCCTGTTGAGGTGGGGAGTCTTGTGGAGGGTTCGAGAAGAGGACCAGAACACCCAACAGTCGGGGGAACAGGAGTCCCAACTCCATCAAAGGAAGCAGAGGGAGTTCTGTTTCCGGCTGAGGATTCTCCTTCATAAGGAGGTCGTCCAAAAACACGCCGAGGGGAGTCACATCCACTCCTGGATGAACTTCCAGTAATCGATGAATGAGCCTGTGGGCAGTGAGCGCCACCGATAACATGGCCACGCCCCCAGCGAGCTCAGTGGTCTCATCTCGCTCGTTGGTCATGTCGACCAGCTCTTGCCGGAGAGTAGCCAACTCTTCCTCGTCAGCTGCAGATTTATTTTGAAGAGTGTTTACCTCGGCGGATTTCTTTTTCAGCTCGTCCTCGGCAGTCTTGAGGCGAGCGCGGAGACGTTCGATCTCTTGGAGATCTTCTTGATCTTTCTTTCGAACCGTCTCAAGTTGGGCCTCAGAATCGGCCAACTTTGTCTCGAGGTCGACCACCTTCTCCTCAGAAGCGACCAGCTGCCTCTCGACGACAGCTTTAGCCTTGGCCATTTGGGCGAGCTTTGCACTCCTGTCCTCGCTGACCTTGCGGCTCTCGGCGATCTGGACGGCAAGATTCTCAACAGTGTAGGAGACACGGGCTAGGTCGACGGCGGCCAGGTGCGCGTTCTCCAAAGAGCTCTGGTTTTTCACCTCGTCGAGCAGCGTGCTCGTCAACGATCGGGGCACATTCTTCATGACCCTTGCGACGATCGGGTCCAGAGATTCTTGAGGAGCCACATCCCGCGACCGAAAGAAGCCGAGGAGGTTGCCGTTGTAAGGTTCAACGATCGAGTTCTCGGCAACCCTAAAAAAGAAAAGATTTAGAAAAAAAAGTACTTGAAAAATGTTCTAAGGCTTGATTGATTATAAGTTTACCTGGTGACCCTTGCGGCATCCCAGCCGAGCAGTGTGTTGTCCCCCTGAGCTCTCTCCCCGGCCGACGAGCTCGTTGCAGTCTCTCGCGACCGAGTGCTTCGGGGAGGAGGGGATGCGACCTGAGTAGGGGGAGGCGAGCTACCCCTCGGCGGAGGAGATCTCCTCGGCGAGATCCTCCTCTCGGCAGGAGGCGGGCGAGAAGCACCTCCTCGGGTTGATTTAGCGATCTTCTTGGGTGGAGCCCCCGAGGTCTCCGCTCCCTTCCTTTTCTTTCCAGTTCCATCGACTACCTTGCGCTCGCGCAACATTCTCGCTTGTTGCAGCATCCTGCTCGACAGTATGCGATCAACTTCGACGGATGGAGGAAGGTAAGTGACAACTCTCTCTGGAACCACTACTAAGAAAGAAGACGAGAAGCATGTTAATATTTTCGAGGAGCAATTTCACAAAACTTAGCAAATCCACAAGAAACTTAGAAACATGTTGATACCTGGAGGGAACTCTCGAGTGAAGTGATGAGGAGGTACTCTGAGACCTGCTCGCTCACGCATACACTCCCTGTTCAGATAGCGACAGGACCTCTCCAGATAGCGACGGTTGAGAACGCAGCAAATGTGATATTGGAAGAGAGATGTAAGACGGTGCTCGGGAGTTTTCTTGCGAACAAGCTCACCTACAAAAGCGAGGAGTTAGTCAGTATCAAGGGGAATGCGATCAGAGGAGCCATCCGGTTTCACTGGACTTTTCCAGTCCCCGGCTACCCACCACCAGTTGGTCTTCCAATCCCTAATCTTGTTGGGAACCCCCTCAACCAATTTGAAATTGTCTCGGCCCCTCACGTAGTAGTATCCATGGCCCACTTTCTCTCCGGCCTCGGCCACCTGAAGGAGATAGTTAATCTCTTTCGGGCTAAGCCATGTGTTCCGACATCCGTTCTCGGCCGCCACCAGGCCGAACAGTGTAAGAATGCCGATCAGATTCGACCAACCGTTCGGCAAAATTTGAGAAGGGGCCACTTTTAAGAAATGTAAAAAATTTGAGATACTGGGGTGCAGGGGGAACCTCAGCCCTGCCTCCATCATGCCGATGTTGACGGCGACCATCCCTTCTGGCGGCTGGTCGGCCCTCTCATCCGGGCGAGGAACAAAAAAGCAGACATCGGCCGGCAGCTGGTACTTTTTTCGGGAATTTTCTAGCTGGGGCGAGGAGACTGTGCTCGCATACTTGCTTGCTTCATATATTGACTCTAAAGCTTCTCGGTGCGGGCGAGGAACCTCTCGAGGAGGATATTCACAGAAATATTTGTAATAGGCCTCCCTCGAGACCTCATCGCCATCCAACCTCTCCCTACCACTCAAAATGTCCTTTATGCTCTCTGCATACTGAACAACTTCCTCGAAGTCCTCGCGAAGACTCCTCGTCAGGGTCTCCTCGACTTGGGCAGTATCTAGCTGTTCGCCCTCCCCTCGATTCAAATCTGGATCACGCAGATCTGAGTCAGTCTCCTCGACATCCCCCTCCTCGGCATCGTTGCCGGCATCATCCCTGTCAGAATCATCGAGCTCGTCGACGTCGACAACCACTGCCTTTCCTAGGTTTCGAACTCCAACGTTTATGGGTTCAGGGGAGTGGATCCTAGAGTCCGAGGAGGATGCCCTCTCCATTAAAGCCAAGGCCAAACGATCTCCGCCGCCGGAGCTTTCAGAACCACCCACCAACGGCGGCGGACCACCACCGGAGCCACCACCAACCTCCATTTTTTCTTAGAAATGGGGGAAGAAGAAGTTTTAAAAGAAGAAAATGAGAGTTAAATACCTTTGTATCGATCGAAAACCACCACAAGACTCGCCGGAAAAGCTTGGAAGAAAACTTGAGGAAATTCGAAATTGCAGAATTGTGAAAGCGTTGTTATGAGGAAGAAAGGCCTATTTATAGGCAAAATTGTGCAGGGACCTATGTGCAAAAAACGGGGTCAAATTCATAATTTTCCCAAAAATTTGGGCTCATTTCCGAAATTGAGTTCGGCGAGTGGACCCCACGCGCGACCTTTAAGGTCGGCACGCGCCCCACGCGCCAAATTCAAATTCTTTGCGCCGCCCACGCGTCTGACACATGTCAGATCCGTCATTATGAAAAGTTGCTTCGATACTCGTGCTCGGCGCTGGAGACGAGGCGACCGCCTCCATCACACGTCATCAAGATCTCAAATTTGATTGTGTTGTCGAGGATAATTCTTACCATCCAGGGAGACGACCATACTGCTCGCCTTACCATTCTACGAATACGAAGAAAGGCGACCAGGGGGCAAATGTTATACCTAGTCAAAGAAGTCAATCTTTGACAAATCAATCCTAGTCACCAGCTTACGTGGCGAGGACCAGTCAACAAAGTCGTGCGACGACTAGTCAACAAGACCAAGAAAATGTAATAGATGTATTTAATATATTAAAGTGCTCGCCCAAATATGTGGGCGAGCACATGTTTTAGTTAGCTGCTCGCCCAAATGTGTGGCGAGCACCTATCTATCTTAGCTAGAATAGTCTAAGTACTGAAGCCTTGGGAGACAGCATGGAGCGTGGCGACCACACTCATCGACATGGTCCTCCGGCGACCACCGTAGCTCAGCTCCTCGGCATCTCGGCGAGGACGAGCACCAAAGGCGGTTTAGCATTAAATGCGCCATCAAATCACCTTTTCGGGCAGAAGACAGGTCCAATGAGGGCGTGCCACGTGTAAAGGGCGGGCAGCCCCTAGAAACCACTATATAATGCCTAAAAGAGGCTCATTTGTACACAAGTTACCCATTCCTACAAATCACTCCCTACTCAAAGCAATAAACACTCCCAAGCTTCTAAAGCTTTAGCTTCTCCAAGAAGCTACATCTTTGTTCTTGATCCTTCTTGCTTCGTTCTTCAATAGATCATCAAGATCATCATATTAATCTTCTCTAAACACGTAATAAACCCCCGATAATCATATATGTTTGTCTCGTGCTAATAAACAGTCCACATCCGAGTCAACCCGACGAAAGCACGTACAACAATAGGTGCTTGTTTTAAGGTTCTGGCCGAGACATTAGGACAAATGTTCCACCATATGTTTTATGGTTTTGACACTAGCTTTAACAAAAACTAAAGGCAAGCAAATCATATTTAGTGAGAGAATTTCAACTTCAAAAGAAAAACAGGAAAGCATCCTATTCAAACAAAACACGTGAAACTTCCTAAAGATATATACTTACATGACTGGCAAGCATATATAGAAAAAGATCGATTGAAGGCAGCTCCATGCTGTTTCAGTGAGTATGCCACAAGTTCTTGTAACTTCTTTGTACAATAGTCACTATCACAATCTGTGCAACTTATAGATTAATGGTTAGATTCATTACATAACAATTCAGAATTGACTTAATATAAACCATTTTTGCCAACAATTGCATGTGATATATATAGGTCCAGTTTAAAGAGGAAATCTGTGTATATATATTTTTGTACACTTCTTACAAGTACTAAATGAAATTTAAAATTTCCTTCAGTTTTGAGGGGATGCATAAACGAGATCCTCATTGCACAAGGTTTCATAAAGGAAAAATACGAGTCATTTTTCGAACAAAAAAAACAATACTATATTTAATACATTCTCAATATCTAAATCATATCTTCTTCGATGCTGATATGCATCATCGTGGTCTTTTAAAAGGAAACATCTACAATAGATGTCTCGAGACTTATCTTTGTTGCTTCGCTAGCTTTCGAAAGGCCGAAAACTTGGGGTCAGTGGTTATCATGAGTTAGGCCTATTGGGCCGATCCGCCCCCTCAATAAAAAAAGGTGGGTTGGGTTGAGTAATATAAACTCGTTTAAAAGGCGGGTCTATATGCAGTGACGGACCAAAAAATTTAAGATTGGGGGCTCGATTTATAAAATAATATTATACCTAATAAATTATTTTATTACGGAGTATAAAATTTTCAATATATCTCATTTCGTTAAATTTAACGATTTTTATTATATTTTGAAGGGAATTAATTTTGATTGTTCCACCTCGTACTAAGCAAGACGGTGTTCAAATTTAACTTGCAACCTTGGAGAGACATTAGTTACTAGTATTAGATAAATGTAGAACTTAAATTATACTCCCCTGTCTCGTGATGTCTTCTTGCTTTACCGGCTCACTTTTAAGAAAAATGAATTTGAGTGGGAGTGTGAGGTCAAATAAAGGAGGAGTATTTTACACGATTTATTGAGGTGTAAAATAGAATTTAATGAGGTGTAAAAGAAAATATGGGTAAAAAATGAGTAGCAATTTTTAAAATAAAATAATATAGTGATTAGGGTATTTATTTTGTGAATTATTTTCGTATTAGGAGTATACAAGTAATCTTTAAAATGTCTCAATAAAAAAAATACATAAATAATTATGAAAAAAAATATATAAAAAAAATAAAAAAATTAGTGGGGGGCCCACTGCCCCCGCTGGGCCCCCTGGAGATCCGTCACTGTCTATATGGACCAGAACGCATGAGTCGTGGATTTTGGCGGGTTGAAACGTGGACGGTAGATCCGTCACTGTCTATATGGACCAGAACGCATAAGTCGTGGATTTTGGCGGGTTGAAACGTGGACGGGACGGGATGACCCGCGAACTTTTAAAATAAGTATTTTTTATATTTTAAGGTTGAATGAAAAAGTAACACATTTTTTTTTACCCGCGGACTTTTAAAATAAGTATTTTTTATATTTTAAGGTTGAATGAAAAAGTAACACATTTTTTTTAAAGTAAGAATGTGATAACTAGAAATTATGAATTTAATTAAACTTTAAATCAAGATACAAAATCACAAGGGATGGCCTTGAGGCAGGGAGATAGGGGTGATCACTCTGGGCCCCAGGATTTCGGGGGCCTACTTTTATGTATATAAATGAGTTTGACGAAAGATGTGTGACACATTTTATAGTGTGGCGAAAGATGTGTGGCAAAATGATTTTTTCTTGTAGTGAATAAAATACAAATGTCATGTGTATATTTTGTGCATGATATGTATATGCATGTTTCATGCACGGTCCATATATACACATTTCATACTTATTTTGAGAGTGTTTTTTTTATCCTTAAATGTTTTTTGCACCACCCTTTTTATATTCTAATACTAACTTTTTTTAAACTTACTATTAGGTATAAAATGGGTGGTAAAATATCATTTGTACTCTATATAAAAAGTAATCTTCCTCGCTCATCCATCTCCATTATGCAAAATCTCGTTTACTCTCAAAATGTTAAAAGAAATGACACGTTTTTCTTATTCGCCCCTAACTCATTTTAACAAAATTTCAGGACTGACTCTGTAGCCATTTGATTTAATTGTAGATATAATATTGCAAGTGATTCTTATAATGACAAAAAGGAAATGAGAGAGTATAAATCAAATTTAACTGGCCACCAATTTACATTTTATGTATATTTTTAAATAATTTTAATTTTTTTATTAAAATTATATTAGTTTGCCAATACTTAACAGATTCATTTAAGTGTGTTAATTGTTATATCAAAAAGTGAACGTAAAATCCTCCCACAAAAGATCAACTCACCTTTTAACATTATTTTATAACCGTTAAAAAAATATACTCCTATATTTAGTACTTAATACTAGTGTAAGACCCGCGTATTATGCGGGTTGTTAAAATAATAATAATAAAAAAAATTAAAATATGTATAATAAAGATATATAATTTTATTTTATAGGGTAAAAGGAAAGAAGAGAATGATTAAAAGAAAAAGGGGAAATAATTTTTAAAAATGCAACATTAGTACTCCTTCCGTCCATGAAATGTAGTTCCATTGAAGTGGGAAACATGTTTTAAGAAAAAAGTAGATAAAGTAAGGGTATTGTAGAATATTGTGGGGTCCATTTTGAATAAAGTGATTGTTTGTGAATAAATCTAATTCATAGTGAAAAATATACAAAATAATAATTATAACATAGGAATTTTTTTTATACTAAAAATTAAATATTTAATATCAAAGGGTATTGGTATCAAATTTATTTTCGATACACATTCGATACCTATACTCCCGATCCTAAAGACCTCGTATAAAAAAAATAGTTTATGATATTAAAGGTAACTCTTTAGTATCAAATGTATTTAAAAAAGGTTAACCTGTGTAGCTTTTCATCATCAAGTATATATCAAACACGACATTACTCCAAATTATCTACACTCTATCACTGCAAAAAACAATTCAATTAACAACAAATACCAATTAGAGACCGTAAAAATGGTCTCTAAACGCATTAGAGACCGTTTTTGGTTGGTCACTATTAGGTTCGTTTTAAATATTTTGAGACCGTTTTCATGTATCGGTCTCAAATTATAGACCGATTTTTTTAGGTCTAGCGGTCTACAAACAGTCTTTAATTTTTAGGTCTTTTTCGAGCCCTGAGACGGTTTCAAAACGGTCTTTAATTTAGAGACCGCCACATCCGGTATCGAACCCCGACTCACGCGACCGAACTAAACCCACACCTGACCCGAATCGAACCCACACCCGCCCTGACCCACCCGACCCGACCCGAACCGAACCCACACACCCGACCCGACCCCCATACCCACCCACACCCACTTTATTTAAATGACCATTTATTTGGTCTTGGTGGGAATTGATCTCGGGTGGATGGGTGCCCAGACAAGTAATTGTCTTGTGTAATTTTTAAAATTAATTATATATATATATTAATTAATTTCTTTATTATATACTCTCTCCATCCCACTATAAATTCCACAATAAGTTTCTCATTCAATTTTTTTTTCATATTATTTTTTCTCTTCTCCTTCCCTTTATCAATCAGATCACTTATATTTTATTTATAATTTTATTATATTTAATCTCATACTCATCTAATTTTTTTCTCATCAATTTATTTCTCTCATCTTTTAATATTCTAGTATCAATTCTTTCAAACAGAATCTCAAAATAGAAAAACCCAAAAATTACCTTAACTTAAATTCGGTGGAGACGATTGATAACCAACAGGCGGCGGCGAAGAGGCGGCATCAGCGATATCTTCTTAAGAACAGGGACGGAGTTGGATTCGTCGCGACTAGAGCCGACAATTTGAGCCCGATCTGATGGGCTGGCTCGGTTAACCCGAAACATAGTATGGGTTGGGCTCTAAAATTAGAGGCCCATATAGAACTGGGCCTATTTGGCCTGACCCGATGGAACCGGTGGGCCTAATGGGCTAGGCTGAATTTGGCCCGCTGGCCCATGGACAGTCCATTTGGCCCGATCAATATTTTTTCTTTAAACAAATAGATAATTAAAATAAGTAAAGTATTTTATATTTAAATATTATTGTGTTTTTATTTTATTTTGACTTTGAAATTTGAACTTGTGAATTATTTATAATTTTATTTGAAGTTGTTATAGAGTGTAATGTTATACTGATTATAACCGTTTATGAATTATGTATAGTTAATACTTTAGTATTGCATATTTTTAATTATTATTATTTGTATAAATAAAAATATGTGAGTATGTGACCAATACAACATTTACATATATAATTTCATGGGTTGGGCTGGCCCGCTAGTCTAGTGGGCTAGGATGGGCTAGGTTGGGTTCACATTTTATAGGCCTGACAAATTCATGGGCCGGCCTGACCCAACCCACGAACATCGCTTGGCCAGATGGGCCGGGCCGAACGGCCCAATTTGCCAACTCTTGTCGCTGCAAGAGAGCAAGAGAGAATTGCGAGGGCCGTGAGAAATTGCATAGGGTGAAAGTGAAAGAGGCGGTACAAATGAACTAGGGTTTATAGACGGGTTACAAACGGGTTTATAAACGGGCTAGAGACCGTATTCACAAAACGGTCTCTAAATGAGCGGGCAAAAATGGCGGTCAAAATAAAATTTGGGAATTGGAATTCTTAATACCAATTAAAGACCGCTAATGCGATCTCAAAACAAAATTTAAAATCAGAAATTTAATTTCGGGTTAGATACCGCCAATACGGTCTCTAAACTGTCTGAATACATAAAATTAAAGACTGAAATGAAATCGGTCTCAAAATTCGTAATTTTTTCAAAATGGTCTCAAATCAGTCTTTATTTGAGACCGTTTTATGACGGTCTCAAAACTTTGGTCTCTAATTTAAACATTTTTTGTAGTGTATCATGCACATTTTGTGCATGATATGTATATGAATGTTTCATGTATATGGTTCATATGTACAGTGACGGACCCGAGATTTTGAAACTAGGGGTATAATTAGTAGATAATTTTAAAATATTCATACATAATCAATATCTTATACTCCGTATTTAAAATGCATACAATCAAATTAAATATACAAATAAACAAGATAATATTCCACTAAGTCAAATAAAATTAAAAGTACAATTACAATTGGGTATGTTAGGTATTCATATTTTTAAAACTATGTATTACGTACATCGTAGAAACACGTCATTTTTTTCAATGAAAGTGGTCAAATAATTTGATATAATTGATCATCGATCTATACTATTTTACATCTTATTTTTATATAGTTCATTTCAAAAATACTATTTCCACATTTATAGTATCGATATAACATGAGTGGGGTATATAATAAATCAATCAAAAATTAGCATGATAACTCACATAACTTCGAAAGAATTAATTATAAATTTAAAACAAGTAACTTTACAAACATATTTGAAAAATATACTAATATGTAATTAAATATAACCAATTAACACAATAATCTAATTAACCCTAAAATATTAATTATGTGTTTAATGTGTTTAGAATTGAAAAAAAAAAGTAGAAGGGTAGGTTAATTCTTTGTAGGAAAAAAAAAAAAAGGAGAGGTGTTGATTAATTCTTTGTATGGGCCAAAGAGAAAAGAGAAAATAAATGGTTCAAACTATAGTTATAAAGTTGTGCAATATAATTTTTTTTCTTTTAACACATTGGAGTATATATAAAACGAAAATATTGAGATTTGGGGTACAACTGTACCTCTTGTTTTTTTGATCCCGTCGGTGCATATGTACACATTTTATATTTATTTTAAGAGTTTTTTTACTTTTAGATTTTTATTACATCACCCTTTTTATATTCTAGTACTAACTTTTTTCAGAGTTACTATTAGGTGCAAAATAGGTGTAGGTGGTAAAATACTCTTTATACCCTATATAAAAAATAATCTTCCTCCTTCACACATCTCCATTATGCAAAATCTCGTTTACTCTCAAAATGCTAGAAGAAGAAGTTCATTTTTCTTGTTGGCCCAAACTTACAAAATCTCGAGACGAACTTTGAAAATCACAAAATATTATAGTAAACAAAATTAAAATTTGAGAATGAGAATACACCGTTGTCATGCACGTATTCACGTGACTTCGGAAGAAACTTGATAATTAATGTAGATTCGAATATAGTTTTTAACTTTTTCTTTATAAATGGATAATTATCATGAGTAGAGTGAGAGAGTGTATGTGAGATGTGTTCGCAAATTGACATTTGTTATCGATAGTTAAATTGATTTATCAATTAAACTTTAGTGGACTATTATATATTGATTATGTCATTTTGGCAATAAGGATTTAAACAATTTAAAAGTTTAAATTTTCACAAAAACTTATATGCAATATTGCATACATGTAATATTGATCAATTAAGGTAAATTATGTCAAAATTCGTGGGTCAAACGCGGGTCAACCTTAATTAAAATATTTATTTTTGCTCTAAAATATTAGTATCTTACTACATGACCAAAATTATGTTAATACAAGACCTAAATTTTATCACTAGAAGACCAAAAGTGTATTACTACAAGTCCAAAAATATATTGAACACTTACTTTTTTTGGGCAAAATTACTAAAATAATTACTCTGTATGACTTATTCGGATACTACATGACTAAAACAATGTTACTACAAGACCAAAATTTTATCACCAAAAGGTCAAAAGTGTATTATACTACATTTCCAAAAATATTCTGGACAGAGAAAATTTCATTTTACGTCCTGTAACTTAGGCCTAATTCAATTTATATCCTTTAAGTTTTTACTTTTTCGATTTACGTCCTTTTTGGTCCAATTTACATCCTTTCCGTCGGAAAATTTTAAAACTCACCTGAATGGGAGGAATAAATTGGAATTTCGGTCAAATAGTTCAATTTACGTCCATTAAATTTAAAAATTAAAATTTAATAATTATAATTTTCAAAAAATACCATTAAAGATTTAAAAAATCTAAAAGTATCATTAAAAATCCAAAAATCTCTTTAAAATTAAAAAATATAAAATGTGTAAAATAAAATTCAAAATATATTACTAAAATTTCGAAAAATATCATTACAAATTATAAAATATATAAAATAAAAATAAAAAATTCTAAAATTTAGAAAATACAAAAAATAAAAAATTCTACAATTCAAAGAATGGAAAATGTGTAATTTAAAAATTAATAAATTCAAACTCTCATTAAAAATTCTAAAAATCTCATTAATTTATAAAAAAATGTGTAGATTAAAAATTACTAATTCTAAAAATTTAATAAGGATAATAAATATTATTAACATTTCATTAAAAATCAGACTTGATTCAGACTCGTCTGCCATTAACGTTTTGCTCGAACTCCTAAAAATTTTGGGTCACACGAGATTTTTTCCAACTCACCGTCGACGAGGTTGAGTGGAAGTTCCACACCTTGATCGATTTTGGAACCGTCCCAAATTCATTTTCACAATATTTATAAAATTGTGGAATTTTTTATTTTAAACATTTTTAAAAATTTTAATTTATAGATTTTTATGAGTTTTTAGAGACTTTTTTTTAACATATTTTCAGATTTTTTGAATTGTAGAAATTATAGATTTTTTTTTATGTTTATGAGTTTTTAGAAGAAAAAAAATTAAATTTACACATTTTCAGATTTTTTGAATCGTAGAATTTATAATTTTTTTATATTTATTTTACACAATTTATAAGTTTTTAATGAGATTTTTTAATTTTTAATGATTTTTTCAGATTTTTTTTAATTATTAATTTATAATTTTCAAACATAAAGGACGTAAATTGGACTATTTGACCGGATTTTCAATTTTTCGGTGGAAATGATGTAAATTGGACCGAAAAGAATGAAAATTGGACACCCTATGACGTAAATTGAAAATGTGAAAACTTAAAGGATATATTCTGGATTAGACCTAAGTTACAGGACGTAAAATGAAATTTTCTCATTCTGGACACTTAATTTTTTGGGTGAATTTATCAGAATGTTTTGACATATAATATTAAATTTTTGGCCTTGTAGTGGTAATATTTTGACCTTGTAGTAACATTATTTTGGTCATATATTAAACCACATGTTTGCGACCCGCAAATTTTTTGGGCAACCCGGATCAGAACTTATGACCCACAATTTTTTTTAAAATTATCTTAGGGGGGGTGTATTGGTTGTGGATTCTGTAAGATTTTTTTGGACGTACTTTTAAAGTTTGGGGGTATTCAATTCGCATTTTCAAAAGTCTTTAAAAATTCTAAGGTATTCAATTCGGATTTTAAAAAGTCTTTAAAAATGTTTAGGTATTCAACAATCTATGGATTTTAATACTCTATGTATTTTGTTGGATTCTCCTTAAAAAATATAAATAAATTTCACTATCCAAAATCTCTTCTAAAAACCAGAGATTTCAACGGATTCTCTCATAGAACTTTGAAGACGAAAGATTAGAAGTAGGGATGGCAATATTGACCCGACCTGCGAGTACCCATCCCACCCCCGAGCTTTGAATCAGGTCGGATTCGCCCCGTATTGAGTATGGATCGGATCTGGGTCTTATGTATGACCCGCGGATATCCGACCCGCCCCGAATTAATATATAAACTTTATATAGTGTATATATAATTTTTTTTTATTGGTAAAATATTATATATATAATATTAATTCTAAAAAAAAAATCTCTTCCTATCAATATCGGAGTTTATGAAAATCTATGTAAATCCATAAAAAAAATATATTCCACGATCCTTGGATTTTATAAATCCACCTACTTTTTAAAGTCCAAAAAAATTCATTAGAATCTCAATTGAATACCCCTTTAATTTGACTTTGGGGCTAAATGAATTTAGGACCAGTTTGGTAGCAAATAAATTTAACTTAGGTTAATTAAACTAGGAAGGTTAAAATTAAGTTAAAAACACACGAGATAAATTATCACACGTTTGGTATAATTTGAATGGCTACAACTGTTGTTCTTGATCAATGTGTCAAATTTAATAAAATTACCATACTAACCTCAATACATTTCTAAAATCCAATTTTACCCTTCTTCTTCCTTTCTTCATCGTGTTCTCTTCTCCTCTCTCAAATGACGACATAACAGCACCACCATCTTCTTTATTCTATGCAAAGTGCAAATTTTACCTACCTTTTGTCTCTCCTCTGTAAATCCCAAATGTTTGACAAACCATGTCTTTCTCTATTCCAATTTCATTCATGTCATCTTCAGGTCTTTCTCCATTCGAATTTCATTCTCTGTTTGAGAGATTGAGTGTATGTTATCATTCATCTTCACCGAAATAGTAAAAGTAAAATTAAAAAGTATTTTAGTATGGATCGATGGTGGCGGTTGTGAATGGAGTTGGGATCGGTGACGTGAAGGGAGTGCAGTCGGTGGCGGCGGGGTATTGAAGGGTTCGCCGGCACTCTTTGATGTCGGAGAAAATAGAAGAAATTGGGCAAGAAAAACCCAGAATTAGGGCACGCATCAGATAAAATGAAAAAAGGGAGCAAGGGTTGTCTTTAAATTAGAGGGGTATTTTAGTCTTAAATATTCAATCTTAACTACTGTTCAACTGAGTTGTTGAAACTGCCCAATTTGGGCAGACACATAAACTGGTTTTTTTAAGATAAGTACACGCGGGCTATGTTGTTAACTAGGGCCTTTAAGTTAGTACCAAACATATGATATGCCATGTTAACTACACTATCTTGCCTTTAACATAGCCACCAAACGGGGCCTTAGAGTTTTGACTTAATCTAATTGAAATGGAATGCATGTATGCAATATTTCACATATTTATCAATACATTTCGCTACAAAAGTCTTGAACCTCGTGAACTATTTTACGTTGGTTGGCATAAGCCTAAAGTGAGTTACTGCTTCTTCCGGCAATTGAACTGGAGTCGGAGGGGTAGTCGCGACCCCGACGGACCTAGGGATGGGGAGAGGTGAGGGTGGCTGAATGTAGAGCAGTCCGCTCTTACAGTCTTTGATCAGTCAAGTCAAATAGTTAGAACTTCGGAAGATGGTCAAGGGTTTTATACCAAGGCAAGAGGCTGCTGTCCTGGTCCTGTTAGTACAAAGAGGTTCGCGCATGAAACTCAGGAATACGTTTATTTACTAATATGATGGCCGGTCGTAGTTCTATTTTGCCTTTGAATTTATCATATATATCCTATGAATTTCATTTCGCACCGGAAACGATTCTAGGAGAAGTTCGAATCCGTTCCGTTCGGATATTGATTGGTCTTGGTTTGACATGGTTTACGCGTTACTGGTTCCCGGAAGAGTTAATATCTCCATTAGCTAAACCCTTTCTTACCCTGCCTTTTGACTCGTATTTTGTTCGTACACAATCAACGGAGGCCTTCCCGACATATGTTGCAACGTCTTCAATAGCATGCTCTTACTTCGTTTTTCCCTTAATAAGTCATCAAATTTGGTGCTTTTTGATCCCCAGTTGCTATGGGGAACAAAGGAGGAAATACAATCGATTCCTCCATTTAAGTGGTTCTCGCTTCTCCTTGTTACTCTTCCTAACTCTTCCCCGGGTAGTTCCCAATGTTTGGCACTTTCCATACTTCATGGGTGAAACATCAACAAATTCGCTCATGATCAAGTTACAACCTAAGATCTATGACCATATTATGTTAACTGTTCGTATTTCGTTCATTCCATCGGTATGCTTCCAAAAATCCATACAAGTTGTCTAAATCATTATCTTCTAATTGAGAATGCCAGACAGGTGCACCTAAAGGCATTGGGAAGGACTTCATTATATAAGGATATAAAGAGTTCACGTCATAATAGTAGAGATTATCACCATAAGGGATATAAGCATCGGAATGTCCACCATAATAGCCACTACGAATAAAGTGGTCTTCGTTCATACTAGGGATATGAATAGGACAGTTCTTTTCATCATAATAGTGCGTACGAAAGATAGTGAGAGATAGTGATGATAACGTCAATTTAGACACAATATAAACCTGATGGTTAGACCAATAAATATCTTGAGCTTTGAGCATAATACCACCTAATAGAAGGATATCCTGCTTCATATAATCCAACAATTCACCTTTCTTTTCGAGAAGACACTCTTTAGTCAACGTCTCATGCGCGAAGGAACCTTTACATCCTAATTCGGGACATAGACTCTTAGATAAAGTATCAAGATTGCTAGGAAGAAGATGATAGCTATCACGGAGATGAAAAAGAAGTGGATTTCCTTGATATACAAAAATCTCATAGAGCGTATTATTCCTATCAATCACTGTGATTTTATACATATCATTAAACTTTAATAATGCTTTCAATAATAGAATACCATCGAATCGAGCAAAGTTATGGAAATAGACGGTATTAATGGAAGGGTTTTTCTGACATACTTGTGCTAAACGATTAATAAAACTTTTCATCATTTGACTACTCCTTTCTTCAAAGGAAGGATAGTGGAATTCTAAATACTCTTCACTGAAAAAGCTATAAATATTATTCTGACTACTAATCAGGGAAGAAAGATCATCACCAGGGCGAACCACTAAGAAACCTATTAAGTATGGAATATGAACTCTATTACCTTCAATACTATCAGCATCATCTCTTTTTTCAAGTAATGTTTCAGTATCAGCGACAATAAAGCCACGACATGATTTGATCTTGGATCTATTGATAGCTGTGATATAATTTTTATAGCGACCTTTAGGACTATTTCCGACTTTTTTCATAGGATAGAATGATTTAGGCGAGGAATCCCAAAATAGACTCTCGCAAATCCTATTAAGAACGGCTTCATCGCTAAGAGAAAGTTCAGGGCCTTCCTTAATACCATCAAGAAAAATACGAATCCTAATACTCAATACATCTGCATCTTTGTATTCTTCTGCTCTAAAACAAAAACCCCTCAAGAGCGTGCCTTCTTTCCTTTCTCCAACTTGTCTTAGCGAAGGGCTACCACATACCTTCGAAAGAAAAAGGACTTGACAATTGGTGCGGGAGTCTCGCTTGCATTCACAACAATAAATCGATGTAGGAATCGGGGGCTCGAGAATCTAACAAAGGAGTCCTTCCGAAAGGGGCTCCTACATACGCTTGGTAAGAACGAAAAAAGAAAGAAGATAGGGGAAGGGCATTAAGAAAGAGCTCCTATTGATACTCGAGGGAACTCCCAGTGTAATTGGAAGGGTTTAGAAGGTACCTCAGACTCATAAGACATTTAGGACACCACTTCATCTTGCCTTGGATAGGCCCAACCACTCTATCTTTGGTAAGAATCCTTGGAAGAAAGGGTCTTGTTACAACTGATAGTTAGAGTACCCCATTGTTTAGGGACTCTTCGTAGAAGGAAGATTAAGAAACTAGACGGATAATAAAAAACTGTACTCTCCCAGCTTCGCCTTAGGACGACATCCTCTTTGGAACCTGCCCTTGCCTGGATCGACAACAAAAGGAATTGGCCGGAAACCAACACTGAAAGCAACTCCTACTCTACTCGATGGCTGCTGGAGGGCGACTATCAATGTAATTGGATGGACTTTCTCGCTTTACTTTAAGACTCCTCAGGTTTTTTTAGAGAGAGTGGAATGGTAGAGTGAGTCAGAAAACGGCCTATCGATGCCGACCCCCTCTCAGAAAAGGAAAGCATAGAGCCCTCAGCTAAGAGGTTGGTCAAACAACTCTTGAGTCAGCTTTGACACTAGAGCTGATCGAGCGAGATCATAGCTAGCTAGATTCGATAGCCCGTCATAGCCTCTCTCATCAGAGTCTATAGGCATAAAGCAAAGGTTTAGCTATAGTCCTCTCCCAGAGCTTAGACCTTCGATAGTCGGACAGAGCACAGAGCGCCTTCATTGCCGTCCCTCAGAGTCGAGATTCTGACAGCTCTTCCCCCAGCAAATCATAGCCCTTCCTCACTCTTTCAAGTGAGCGTTAAACCATCCTTACTAAAAAGAAGTAAGCCAGCAAATAAAATAGGTTGATTCCTTCGGTAGCTCCGGACTCTAGCTCTACCCTTAGGTCGCTCGATCCTTTTTTCGTGTATATGCTGATCTGGAAACCCGACCCCTAACCAAAGACCGAGTAAGGGGTGATCGATTAACAGCCAAGGGGCTACGAGACTAAAAGAGAGAGGGGATAAATCCCTTAGCCGGTAAAACCAGTGGAAAGAGTGCAAAACCCAGTCCCGACCTGTCTCGACTCGACGAATCTACTTCTTATATTTCTAGTTTGATCGACCCCTGGGGACAAAAGAAAGATCCTGTGAAAAGGGGGACAGGGAGCATAGAAATATCGTAGGAGAAGAAATGATGGTTAAACGTGTCACCAAGTTTCAAAGGAGAAAGGGCATCCGCCCGTCCAAGCACATGTCTCCTTTATCTGTTTTCAGCCAGCCTAAGCGCCCTACTTTACCTACTTTAAATGTAAATTGTCCTCTTCCTTTCATCAAAGCCTTCGTATTCATCGAAGACAAGAGCTGCTCCCCTCTCTTGAAAGCCGAACTGGCGCCTTCTTTTGATAACTGGGTTAGGGTTACCGAAGGCAGGCAAAGTTTCCCCTTTTATTCGGTTATTCGGCAGCCACCTTTGATGTAACTAAACTAGATAGAGTTTGGGTCACGAATTCGGATTTACCGATCCGAGGGAGAAGCATCTTTTTCAGTTCCCTCCGATTGAAAGAAAAGAGTAAGACTTATTCCCACCGAAGTGCACTAATAGAAAACCCCTACCAGTCGAAGTGGAATGATGAGCCCTAAGTCCCTTGTACGATGAAGCTGAGTCACAGAAGCGGGAGAGGAGATGGTGAGATGAAGGAGTACTCTATTTTGTCTTCGGTCATTGGAGAGATTCCTATTCTTGGCCTTGAACCCTTTGTTTCCCTCGTTCCCTTGCTTTGTTCTTGAGCTCTTGAGTTGAGCTCTGCTGTTCGCCCCAAAGCCCTTCAAATCCCAGTACCATCCTTTCTGTCCGTTAGGGTAACTAAGCCCTCCCCACGCCCTCTCTATGTAGCCTACTAGGCATAATGTCCGCAAGGGCCCTATTCGAAAAGAGTTCAACTGAAGTAATCTTTAATGCGGGTCCCCTGTGTATTTCTGTTCTTGTGGGGGGTTGCAAAGGTGTCGTGCCCTTAGTGCCCTTATTTCGTATGGGTACCCTAATGTCCCTAGGTTTGATAGGAAGAATTGCGCTCTTACCGACCAGACATTCTAGCACCTCGCTTTCCTATGTATTTTGCCCTAGAAACCTCAATAGTTCCCCGCCTAACCGTCTAATCTAATTGCACAACCGTAATCACAACCTCTTCCCCGTTATGAAGGGAGCGTAGGTAAGATAGATCAGTCCCTTGCTACTAGATTGTTTGGTTTCCTTCTGAATTGACTTTTGAATTGGTCTTGTCGCTAGCAAATCGTTAGCACCCCTGCTATCTATTTCTTCTATGTTATGGCTTCGGAGGAACTCCAAAGAAAGCTGTTAACAGAGACCGAGGAAGGGCTCCATCGCTTCAAAGCGAGTAGAATCACTCTGTATCTATTACGTATCTGGTTCAGCTCTTCCAGCGCTGCATCCTGCTCAATAGTCCTACCGAAGTAAGCCAACAAACTTGAGTTATATGATCAAGGGGATCAGTCGGCTAGAGAGCGGGGCTATTCTTCTTCCGGGGAGACAAAGTCGTCCCTTCTACTGACCGAACCCTCAGTTCGGAGGTCTTCGTCAACATGTTACGAAGCTCCAGGCTTCGGCGGGTCACCATTACTTGACTTAGAAAGGCAAACATCTGGGCAAGGGAAAGCGCAGTGCGCCTGGTGCAAATGGCTTTCTTTTTTCATGATATACCAATCAGAATGGAAGGTCCTCCCTACGTACATGATTGATAGAATCACTAATGAGGGAGGGCGGTCAACTTGATGCGGTGGAGGCATGAGTGCAGTTCGATCTTGTGGTGTATTCGTTTGTAGTGAGTAGGGCCTCCTTCTCGTTGATCTCAGTTCGCCTCCGCTCTATTGAAAAGTAGGAATTCCTACGGCGGTTTTGTCAACGAACGCGTCTCGGGCCGGATTGACTAAGCTAACCAACCCTTAAGGTTAAGGATAAGGAGGCTCTTCCATAATTGGGTGCTCTGTTTTAGTGTGATTGACAAAGGCTAGGCTAGGTTTGGTAATACCAAAAACAAATGATGAAAAGAGATCGGAGTCGATAGTTGGCAGTTGGCAAGGAACTGGATCCCCCCCAAAACAAAAAAAAAGGGGGGGGGGGAAGCTGCGGTCGAACTCGAATTCTGGAAAGGAAAGAAGTCGGGGCCCTTTCACTTCGAGTTCCTTCCTTCGTAGCCAAATCTGATGATACGCTTTGGCGATCTTACCTACCAAATAAAAGGCCTGCTAGGTGATCGAAATCGCTCAGGTCAGTGAGGACTCATTCACTCACCTACTCCTTATCTATTTAATAGTCTCTTCCATCTACTGAATTCAAAAGGCGACCCGCCGCGCCGGGCTGTAAGATAGAGCTGTTGTACTACTTGACTGGTAAGAAAGAGCTTCCGTAAGAACTGGAAGACTCTTGTATGTACGGTAACCCTCTCTTCCGCTACTGGTGGACTGTTGCACAGAAAGGCCGACAGAAGCAAGGTTTCTTAGCGCGCTTTTCAAGCGCTTAGCTTCTGCTAGCGGCGGGGCGGCAAGGCCATGTTGTTCAGTTGAAAGCCTAAGCCAAGAAGAACGAAGTGACGGGCCACTTTCGAAGATAGGGGGCGGCTTTTTCTTGTGGTAGTAATTGCGAGCATCTCTCCTCTTCTCTTAGCGTGCACAGTTTGCTTACATGCCGCCTTAGGCTTAGGCACATCTCTCTTTCTGAGTTTCACGCTGGCCTCTAGAAAGTCAGTCTTTTAGTAAGCGTATATAAGCAGCTTTTTAGTGTATAAGCAATTCTTTAGTGGTCGCACCGAAAGGTACGTACGGTGGAGGTTGGTTGAAGATGATGTTACGCGGCGTTCAGAACCAGTCTTGAAGTGGAAGTGAATGAATTCGAAAAAACGAAGAAGTAAGGAAATGAGACGACTCTTTCTCGAACTATATCATAAACAGATCTTCTCCTCTACACCAATCACGAGTTTTTCTCTATTCCTCTCGTATATCATCGTAACGCCCTTAATGCTAGGTTTTGAAAAAGACTTTTCATGTCATTCCCATTTAGGTCCGATTCGGATCCCTCCGTTGTTTCCTTTTCCTTCCGCACCTTTTCCTCGAAATGAGAAAGAAGATGGTATACTTGAATTGTATTATTTAAGTGCTTATTGCTTTCAAAAAATCCTACTTCTACAATTGGTGGGTCACCGGGTTATTCAAATAAGTCGTGTTTTCCGTGGTTTTCCCATGTTACAACTTCCGTACCAATTCGGTCGATCCGGAATGGATCGGTTAAACATTCCATTAGGGAGCCTGGTCTTGACTCTTCTGTGTGGTATTCATTCTCGTTCGGCTCTTGGAATCACATCCAGCAGTGGTTGGAACAGCTCGCAAAATCCAACCACTTCACCTACTTCATTGCCCCCAACCCTTTCTCGTACCTCTATTGAAACAGAATGGTTTCATGTTCTTTCATCGATTGGTTATTCCTCTCCGTTCGTATCTCTTTTTCCAATTTCGGTCTCGATTAGTTCACAAGATTGAATGGCCGATTCTCCGGAGGACCCTCGATTCGATTGTTTTCCAAGAATGTTGAGCCGGGTATGTAAGCCATGTATCTGGGAACTTAAAAAAATCAAAAAGAAGGGCATCCAACAGACAGAGCTTCTGTCATATATTCTAACATGATAGTCTATTATTTTATGAGGAATCCATATAAATGTTTGGCTTAGTGTTCGTATCATAAGAGGTTGTTTTCTTGCAATTGAATCAAACAAAAGGAACTGTTCTTACCTCAAAGGGAGTGCAGCCAGCCTATCCATCATAACATAATATAGGAAAGTAAGCCCTCTCCCTTGTCAACTCCGAACGAATGCTTAGTTAGCCGTGAATGAGAACTCTTCTTGCAGGTAGCTCCATGTAAGGTTAGCTCGAAAGCGAGTTCTTATTGACCTGAGGGGAAGAAAGCCGAGGGGAGTTGACTTTCGAGCTTTCTTCCCCTCAGGTCAATAAGAACTCGCTTTCGAGCTAACCTTACATGGAGCTACCTGCAAGAAGAGTTCTCATTCACGGCTAACTAAGCATTCGTTCGGAGTTGACAAGGGAGAGGGCTTACTTTCCTATATTATGTTATGATGGATAGGCTGGCTGCACTCCCTTTGAGGTAAGAACAGTTCCTTTTGTTTGATTCAATTGCAAGAAAACAACCTCTTATGATACGAACACTAAGCCAAACATTTATATGGATTCCTCATAAAATAATAGACTATCATGTTAGAATATATGACAGAAGCTCTGTCTGTTGGATGCCCTTCTTTTTGATTTTTTTAAGTTCCCAGATACATGGCTTACATACCCGGCTCAACATTCTTGGAAAACAATCGAATCGAGGGTCCTCCGGAGAATCGGCCATTCAATCTTGTGAACTAATCGAGACCGAAATTGGAAAAAGAGATACGAACGGAGAGGAATAACCAATCGATGAAAGAACATGAAACCATTCTGTTTCAATAGAGGTACGAGAAAGGGTTGGGGGCAATGAAGTAGGTGAAGTGGTTGGATTTTGCGAGCTGTTCCAACCACTGCTGGATGTGATTCCAAGAGCCGAACGAGAATGAATACCACACAGAAGAGTCAAGACCAGGCTCCCTAATGGAATGTTTAACCGATCCATTCCGGATCGACCGAATTGGTACGGAAGTTGTAACATGGGAAAACCACGGAAAACACGACTTATTTGAATAACCCGGTGACCCACCAATTGTAGAAGTAGGATTTTTTGAAAGCAATAAGCACTTAAATAATACAATTCAAGTATACCATCTTCTTTCTCATTTCGAGGAAAAGGTGCGGAAGGAAAAGGAAACAACGGAGGGATCCGAATCGGACCTAAATGGGAATGACATGAAAAGTCTTTTTCAAAACCTAGCATTAAGGGCGTTACGATGATATACGAGAGGAATAGAGAAAAACTCGTGATTGGTGTAGAGGAGAAGATCTGTTTATGATATAGTTCGAGAAAGAGTCGTCTCATTTCCTTACTTCTTCGTTTTTTCGAATTCATTCACTTCCACTTCAAGACTGGTTCTGAACGCCGCGTAACATCATCTTCAACCAACCTCCACCGTACGTACCTTTCGGTGCGACCACTAAAGAATTGCTTATACACTAAAAAGCTGCTTATATACGCTTACTAAAAGACTGACTTTCTAGAGGCCAGCGTGAAACTCAGAAAGAGAGATGTGCCTAAGCCTAAGGCGGCATGTAAGCAAACTGTGCACGCTAAGAGAAGAGGAGAGATGCTCGCAATTACTACCACAAGAAAAAGCCGCCCCCTATCTTCGAAAGTGGCCCGTCACTTCGTTCTTCTTGGCTTAGGCTTTCAACTGAACAACATGGCCTTGCCGCCCCGCCGCTAGCAGAAGCTAAGCGCTTGAAAAGCGCGCTAAGAAACCTTGCTTCTGTCGGCCTTTCTGTGCAACAGTCCACCAGTAGCGGAAGAGAGGGTTACCGTACATACAAGAGTCTTCCAGTTCTTACGGAAGCTCTTTCTTACCAGTCAAGTAGTACAACAGCTCTATCTTACAGCCCGGCGCGGCGGGTCGCCTTTTGAATTCAGTAGATGGAAGAGACTATTAAATAGATAAGGAGTAGGTGAGTGAATGAGTCCTCACTGACCTGAGCGATTTCGATCACCTAGCAGGCCTTTTATTTGGTAGGTAAGATCGCCAAAGCGTATCATCAGATTTGGCTACGAAGGAAGGAACTCGAAGTGAAAGGGCCCCGACTTCTTTCCTTTCCAGAATTCGAGTTCGACCGCAGCTTCCCCCCCCCCCTTTTTTTTTGTTTTGGGGGGGATCCAGTTCCTTGCCAACTGCCAACTATCGACTCCGATCTCTTTTCATCATTTGTTTTTGGTATTACCAAACCTAGCCTAGCCTTTGTCAATCACACTAAAACAGAGCACCCAATTATGGAAGAGCCTCCTTATCCTTAACCTTAAGGGTTGGTTAGCTTAGTCAATCCGGCCCGAGACGCGTTCGTTGACAAAACCGCCGTAGGAATTCCTACTTTTCAATAGAGCGGAGGCGAACTGAGATCAACGAGAAGGAGGCCCTACTCACTACAAACGAATACACCACAAGATCGAACTGCACTCATGCCTCCACCGCATCAAGTTGACCGCCCTCCCTCATTAGTGATTCTATCAATCATGTACGTAGGGAGGACCTTCCATTCTGATTGGTATATCATGAAAAAAGAAAGCCATTTGCACCAGGCGCACTGCGCTTTCCCTTGCCCAGATGTTTGCCTTTCTAAGTCAAGTAATGGTGACCCGCCGAAGCCTGGAGCTTCGTAACATGTTGACGAAGACCTCCGAACTGAGGGTTCGGTCAGTAGAAGGGACGACTTTGTCTCCCCGGAAGAAGAATAGCCCCGCTCTCTAGCCGACTGATCCCCTTGATCATATAACTCAAGTTTGTTGGCTTACTTCGGTAGGACTATTGAGCAGGATGCAGCGCTGGAAGAGCTGAACCAGATACGTAATAGATACAGAGTGATTCTACTCGCTTTGAAGCGATGGAGCCCTTCCTCGGTCTCTGTTAACAGCTTTCTTTGGAGTTCCTCCGAAGCCATAACATAGAAGAAATAGATAGCAGGGGTGCTAACGATTTGCTAGCGACAAGACCAATTCAAAAGTCAATTCAGAAGGAAACCAAACAATCTAGTAGCAAGGGACTGATCTATCTTACCTACGCTCCCTTCATAACGGGGAAGAGGTTGTGATTACGGTTGTGCAATTAGATTAGACGGTTAGGCGGGGAACTATTGAGGTTTCTAGGGCAAAATACATAGGAAAGCGAGGTGCTAGAATGTCTGGTCGGTAAGAGCGCAATTCTTCCTATCAAACCTAGGGACATTAGGGTACCCATACGAAATAAGGGCACTAAGGGCACGACACCTTTGCAACCCCCCACAAGAACAGAAATACACAGGGGACCCGCATTAAAGATTACTTCAGTTGAACTCTTTTCGAATAGGGCCCTTGCGGACATTATGCCTAGTAGGCTACATAGAGAGGGCGTGGGGAGGGCTTAGTTACCCTAACGGACAGAAAGGATGGTACTGGGATTTGAAGGGCTTTGGGGCGAACAGCAGAGCTCAACTCAAGAGCTCAAGAACAAAGCAAGGGAACGAGGGAAACAAAGGGTTCAAGGCCAAGAATAGGAATCTCTCCAATGACCGAAGACAAAATAGAGTACTCCTTCATCTCACCATCTCCTCTCCCGCTTCTGTGACTCAGCTTCATCGTACAAGGGACTTAGGGCTCATCATTCCACTTCGACTGGTAGGGGTTTTCTATTAGTGCACTTCGGTGGGAATAAGTCTTACTCTTTTCTTTCAATCGGAGGGAACTGAAAAAGATGCTTCTCCCTCGGATCGGTAAATCCGAATTCGTGACCCAAACTCTATCTAGTTTAGTTACATCAAAGGTGGCTGCCGAATAACCGAATAAAAGGGGAAACTTTGCCTGCCTTCGGTAACCCTAACCCAGTTATCAAAAGAAGGCGCCAGTTCGGCTTTCAAGAGAGGGGAGCAGCTCTTGTCTTCGATGAATACGAAGGCTTTGATGAAAGGAAGAGGACAATTTACATTTAAAGTAGGTAAAGTAGGGCGCTTAGGCTGGCTGAAAACAGATAAAGGAGACATGTGCTTGGACGGGCGGATGCCCTTTCTCCTTTGAAACTTGGTGAAGTCGGAAGGTACTTCCAAAGGATTTATCAGATCAGAATGAAAGTAGACCTCTTCGGATAGACCAATTAGAAGAGAGAGATGCCATTGACTTGGAACTTCAGTCCGCTTCGACTTATCCTTGGAACTTCGTACCAGCAGCTTGTCTTTGTTCGGTAGCAGGTCCTGAGAACATTACCAACTCACAACACCAGGACTTACTGCTTTTGATTTAACCACTGCCTTTTCAACTCAACCGCTAACTCCACCACCGGCTGACTCTTCCTAGTAAGAGGCTACTAACAAAGCTAAGAGCTCGACTCCAACTCCAACCTCTAGATCTACTTCTAAAGCTACTAGCTACGTTCAGGGGCGAAGATCCTTAGTTCACTCCTTATTCATTCAATTCAACAAGGCGCTCGGGGGACGAAAGGAGAGCCAATGGCGAAACCAAAGAGAGAGGCGGCCTGGTGGGGACACCACGATACGATAGGGGATAAGGGCGAAGTTAAGTAAGGGCTCCTCGGAGAATCTATAATCTATCAATAGAAGTCTCTTCACCACATGATGATACCCAGGGAACCTTCCAAGCTTCTATAGCTATACAACTCTGGGGAATCGGCGTGCAAGAGCGTACTGCAGAACTATGACCCATACAGTGGAAGCTCTGGTCCCACTAATTTACCTAAGCAGGTCTCCTTAAGTTAAGTAAGTGCATGTCCTTTTGGGGAACCTACCGATGAAGATTCTCTCTACCATACTGGGCAATATAGATGAACAAGCCATGGACACTCTTTTCATCCGCCGAAGATCAGCAGGAGTCAGACACTGCATGGCTCATCCATCAGGTAAAGAAAGGCCAACAATAGAATACATGTTATGGCTGTTTGTTGCAGGAAGAGTTTCATCAAGAGAACATTCCCCCTTAAGTTCAGGGACTAGAGTCTAAGCGCTATCCTCTTGCACCAAAGGAATTCTTTCCCTGCCCGGCTCCAATCCCAAGCAACTTCTATCAAAGAGGCTTCTGCCCTTAGCAAAATGGGCACGCTCTCATGGTCTTAAAGTCAAGGAATTCCTTTTCGGGTTACTACTACTTCAATCGAACAGCAGAACAACCCGGCTCAAGAGCTCAGGAACGAGGAAGCAGGGATTGAAGAAATGGCGTATGTGAAGAAAGATCTAATCACCTGCAAGCGCTGGAAGAAATTACAGCATTTATTTATCAGTCGGCAGGCGAAACTGAAGTTGTCGATTGATGAGATTGCGCTAGTAGTTGAGGATTGGAAATCTAAGGCACCCGCACATCTAACGATCTCGGGATCGGATGGGTGATAGTTTCGAATAGGTAGGTGTAAAGGAGAGCCCGTTACGAAACGAAATATCTTAAGAGATGACAAATCGAATTAGTGGCCTAGATCTGACCAATCTAAAGAGGTCTCTGCCCCGTAGACAAGAGCAAGACTGACTCCTCGGATGAAGCTAATTCTAATAAATGAGAACTTCCGGCTTGGCTAAAGAGTGAACAGAGATAGAATACCATAGACGAATAGGTTGGCTTCAGGAGATGGATACCTTAGAAGAGAAAGAAGTTGCACCCGGAAGAGATATTCTGGTCGTTGGAGAGCTATCTATAGAGACATAGGAAAAGCTGCTAACATGCTGTATCTAGGTGGAGGGGCAGAGGCATGTTCAAATGAGACTTATTTCTCGGGAGCCGTAGAAAATAGGCTGAAGTCAAGGGCTTTTCTTCTAAAGAAAGAAGTAAGAAGGAATGATGTCTCGAATGAACGATTTGCGCTAGAATCAAGATATTTATTGGTGCTAGAATGGCTTATGGGCAAAGGGATAAGATGTTTTCATCTTCCCCAGCTCGGAGCGGACTGGAACTCCTCACCAGACTAACTAAAGGCCTTAACTCTTCTTTACCACTACGGAATATGGAAGAGACCAGCGGCGAAATAAAGGTTGTAATAGAAGCTATATTCATCATGCCCCTCGACTAGTCTCTAGTAGCGTGGTGTGAGGAGAAGGTGGACTAACTCACCATCTTAGGTTAGATAGGATTCTTCCTTTGCTCCGAAAGAGCTAATGCATAAATAAATAGATCGTGCTTGGTGCCCAGAGGCGGGAGCAGAAGAAAATAAACTGAGAGCTGGAAAGAGCAAGATCAGGATCACTAGATTGGTAGTCTCAAACCAATGCCTTGGATTTCAGCTTCCTTGGTGATGGGCCCGGTAGGATGTCCTCCTTTGATGCTAGGGGGATGGATAGGCTCTGGGGCTGGTTAACTTGGCCCAGTTAAAACGAATTGTTTTCGGCAGAAAGATGCGTGACCTCGGGTCGGCCAAAGCTTTCAACGGCTTATCAGCTTCGTAGGTGCCCGCTTGCTAACGATGAGACCAATTCAAGAACCAAAACAACTGGTTCCAACCGAGAATGTATTAGATTAGTTTCATACTTACTTGCTTCGTAGAGTGGAATTCATTCCAATCCGGCGACATTCTTTAAAGGCCGGGTCCAAGCGAAAAGCCAAAACACAAGCTGGTGAACCAGATTGGGCAAGATGGCGAGTTGCAGAGGCAAACGTAGAAGAGTAAAGAGAGGGCTGCACCGATGCTTGTCCTTAAAGACGGGGTGCTCTTGTGTTCACTAGAAGAGAAGGGGTTGGCCCCAGGTCGAACTGACGAAAGAAGAATCCCGGGATCGAGCCCCAACAGCATCAGAGACAAAAGGACTTGGAGTTGTGCTTGCAAATGCATGAATTGCTTCACCACCGACTTCTACAGATTGTCAGGACATGTCCATAAAGACAGAGAAGTTAACGAAGAGGTCGAAATGTCGTAAAAGAAGAAATAGATCTAATCACTAGCAACTCCTTGGGATAACTACTGCATGGATTCCATTCCGGCGCGCTTTGAAAGGGAGTTAGAGACGTGGGACTTCGACAACAGAGTGTAACACTTCGAGCTCTATCTTCTGGTCTGGGGCTTCCATCTAATCAAATAAATGCCATAGTATAGTAGAGCAGAACATGCACTACCTTGACTTGAAGTGGAAGCTTCCTGTTCAAAAACGAACTAATCGAGCGCGATAGAGCAAAGACCAAGCGAAATGGGAAGGGAAGGAGGTCGGGCTTGCTTGGGAGCAGAAACTGGGGCGCAAGAATTAGCATAAGTAAGTACATCTCTTATAGAGGAGAGGCGAACGAAGGGTGAAAGATAGATTTGGTAGGAAGCAAGGATGCAGGTCCACGGATGAGGAATCGATGGAGTCAGTTTAGCCTCAACCAGGGATTTCGCTTCTACTCTATTATGAGACCAGTCCCAAAAACGAAGAATAAGAATTGCTTGCATCCTAAGATAAGTAAGGGAAAGGATCTATGGAAACCGGAATGGGAAGCTCTCTTGCGCCAGTAGGGTGAAAGCTCAGTGTCAACCTATGATGGAAAAGATACATGCCAACCCTTTCCAAAGAACTAGAATGAAGTGAAGAACACCCTTTCCCTCCTCTATCTATCACGCCAGAGCGATATCCATTCAAAGCATAAGCAGGGGAATAGGTGATAGCACCTAAGGCCTTAACTCAAATAATATTGTATCCTGGGTTGGACCAACTCCCATATCTTATTAGCAAAAGAGGAAACCTGCACGAGCTCTTCTTCTAGCTTCTTAAGCTAAGACTCTTTCCTCCATCCCAGAATCTTCACCTAAGCAAAAAGCTTTTCTTCAACAGCCTAAGATCCCGCGTCGTGATTCTTTCAATTGAAAGTTTTTAACTACGATCCCTTCTTAGATTCTTTAGATTGATTCTAGAAACCCTGGGACAAGAACGATCAAGCTTCTTCTTCTTTGGTTGATGGACTCAGACGTCAAGCTGTGGATATTGGATCTGATTGATTTCATTTCGTTCAAAAGTTGTCTAGGGCAGTAGGTCTTCCCGAACAGGGTAGGACGGTGCCTAAGCCTTTTTCAACTAATCGAAGAGGGCGAGCCGCCCCATAAACCACGTATTCCTCACTCACCTAAGTCCTTCCGAATAGAAATGAAATAGAATAAAACGTTCGCTAACAAGAAAAACGTGGTCCAAACATTCTTACCTCGCCTCTAACATTCTCTTAAGCTTCTGCCTATACCATAAGCTTATCCCTTCGTTCATCAAGTCCCAACTCTTATAGGTGAACGCAAGCAAGCATAGAAGGGAGACTGGACTTTATGCAAGAGGCTTGACTTCGATCTGAGTTAGAACATTAGAATAGGTAAGATAGTACCAAAGCCAATTCCACTACATTAGTGTTGAGAGAGAGACTGGCAAGCTTTGAGATGGTTCGCCCGCCAATGGACCCTTCTTCAAGCGAGGCTTTTAAAGTATGGTGGGCGTCCCATTATGAGCATATGATTAGTTGCAGCCTGCCCGAAACTTTTGAACATCTTCTGTCCCCAAAATCGAACCCCTGCTTCTGCCTCATCATCAAGATCAGTTCAACAGGTCCATCAGGTGACGGAAGGCCCTGAAGATTCTACCCCTACTCCTTCTCACAGGCCCGGTAAGGAACCGGCCTCTTCAAATAAAGGAAAGAGAAAGCTAGAGGAAATAAGTTCCTCTAGAAGAGTTACGAGATCTGCTGCCGCCGTGAGGGCGGCAACTCAAACGACTCTCCCACCAGTGGTTTTTAGGGAGCCAATTGCGATTCCGGCTGATTCGGACAGTTCCAGTGAGTCTGAAGATAATGTCGTGGCTGACCCTATGGAATTAGCTAGTCCGCCTACCCTTGCACTACCTCCTCCTGCTGAAGTTACTCCCACTCCAGCCCCTTTGCCTGAAGAACAAATTGCTGGTGAGTCTGCTGGGCCAGCATCTGGTAGTCAGTCCGACTCCCCTCCGTTGAGAGAACAATTGGCTGAACTGCTCCGCCTGGATATGGATCAACTCCTTTTGCCTTACAATACCAGGAAGATCCAAACCATAGCTGCCATTTTGCTTTCGGACTCTTCCTTGCCTGCGTTTGAGAGGTCTGTACTTGAATGCATCAAAAAGCTCCCTGATGAGGTGTTGTACTACCGCCAGCTTTTTAGGGGGGCCCACCTCACCTCTCCCCCCTCCCATGGCCAAGCGCATCCTTTACTTAATGCGTCGACCATGGCCTCCTTAATCGGAACTCTATTTTTATAAGTTCGCCCCCCATCATGAGATTACTAGTCTTCTTTCAAATTGTCTGCTAAAAACGGATCTAATATAATTTTGATCTGTCTATAACTCAACAGGTATATTTGTCCGCCTCTCAATACAATAATGGGTTGAGTCCCACGTAGCACGTAGAGATGCTTGAGTTGAGCTATTGCGCCCCGGGTTAAGGATCTGGGGACGATTAGTGCACCCACGGTTCCTCATCTAAACATTGCAAACAAGATTTCGACGTACTCCCGAGTCACCAAAACCTCGGTCCGAACCTGATTAGACCTCGAAAAAACTAAACCGGCCTTAAAGCGCTCTATTTCAGCCATAGAATCTCTTTTTTACTGTTTTAGCTCTGATTGTTGGGCTGCTGCTTCTTTCCTTCTTGCCTTTAATTAAGGAGACTTATACAAATTGCAAGCCATAGATGGATCCCCATCCCCATTTGCCTATATTCGATGGAATAGCCGCATGAGAGCAAGCTTTCTTTAGAGTAAGGGGTTCATTTCGCATCAAGCCAGCTGCTACCTTAGAGGCTCTTTATGGCGCTTCTATTGGAACTCTTCAACTGCAGACTAAGCCTTCCCGCATTCATGACTCAAAGGGTAGCACTTGACTGGGCCTTTGCCTTTCGAGAGCCACATCCTGGCACCCAGCTCCCCGGCAACAGTGCAACAGAACGACGTATTCTTACTCTTTTTCCGGATTAAGTAGAAGCTCACCCTTCTGTATGTCACCTCACTTTGAGGAGGATTGCGCTAGGTTATTATGTATGGTATCAACAAGGAAGTACAAGGGAGGGGGTCTCTACGGGAATGGCTAGCGCGCCAAGGAAGAAGACGGAGATCGAGGAATATCTGGACTCTATGGAAGAGTACGAACAAAAGCCGAGAACTTCTCTTACCCTCCAAGAATACCTGGCCTGATAAGAAACGGGGAAAAGTATCTCCCTGAAGAAATAGTTGATATGCTACTTGAAGAATGGGGAAAGGAAGAAGACGAGGACACTCCCACAGAAACCTGCAGGTGTATTTCCCTTTCTAATTCAAGCTTGCTGAGGAAATGATGAGTCCCGATTTATTGCATGAAGTGGCTCATCCTTCTTTCATTACCATCCAAATGGGTCACAGGATTAAGTTAGCGAGTCCGCTTCTTTACGCGGATAATCTCATTATCTTCCTCCATTTGATCTAGGCGACCACTTCAAATAACAAGGTCTTGGACCTCATTCTTAATCAAAATGCTTCCTTATCCTGACGTTAATAATAAGTAGAAATCCACTCTCTGGTCGGCATGTGGATGCTCGATCTTGCCCTTCTATAAGCCTATCTTGGGTATGCAGGCGGGCTTCTTCCAATTTTTCTATCTCTAGGTTCTCCTCGTCCCTTAGATTATTAGGGCTCCACAAAGGATTGATCTTCAACCAAGGCGCCAGTAGTGTGGTTCGCTCGCCGGCATCGGCATCAAAGGCTCTTCACCAAATTGGGTCAGAATGTAGCCCGATCCGAACGCAATTAGATGTCTCAATACTGACTACCTACCCGTACCCGTACCCGTACCGAAGCGACGAGACCTTGGGAAGGCATCACTTATGCTAGAAGGCTTTACCGTCCTCCTTACTAGGAGCCCTGATCTGTTTTGTGCTCGGCTTGATGCCATCTCAGATGTCCGCCTGCCTACCCAAGATAGGCTTATAGAAGGGGCCTAGCGTGCCAATGATTTGGCTACAACTACTGTTCTTTCCACTGCTCCTCCTTTTTTTGCTACCTTGCTGAAGTCTTACTGCTAATGTCCTAAGCCCCTAAGGCCTAAGCGGGGAAGGAGGAAGAATAGCGTTCTAGTGCCCTATTTGTCTAATATTTTTAATTCCCCCCATTCAATAATTCGTATTCGTAGCGTCCGATTCCATTCCTGACTAGCGGACAGAAAGAAAGCAAGAATTCCTCCTGCTCTACGATTAACTGTTCCGTTTAAGGGATTAAGGCAGTGAACTCGTTAGGACAGCCAGAAGGGCAGAGCTCTATGTTCTATTGAAAGTTGTCTCAAAAGAGCATCAAATCCTGAAAGCAGGAAAGGTCCAATTCCA
>OY776131.1:21741380-21746380 GCA_963675135.1 Galeopsis tetrahit
ATTCTAAAAAAAGTCATTCTTCTTCTTTGACGGCGGGAACACGTTCTTCAAATTGAAAGCAAGAAAGACCAATGTCATTCGCGCGCTTACTTTACTTCCCATTCTGGTCTAGTTCGCCGCTTCGAGGCTAGGATTCCTCTTGATTTTTAATTTGCTATCTTACTTATCTTAGTCTTAGAGATTGGATCTTATGAAAATGAAAAGCCTACCCATCCCAGCTATGAAATCAGTAGAAGGAAGACAGCCGATTCCTCTACAGAATATGGTTGAGCAAAAGAAAGCGATTCAGCAACAAAGACAAGTGGTAGCATACTCTCTTTCCTCATAGGATTAGGAGATATAATATGATCGAGCAACAAAAACTGGTTCATCGGTTAGAGTTAGACTATCTTATTTATTTATAGAATCGATTACTGATTGGAGACATCAACCGATGAGGAGACAACCCATTTCTTATTCCAGCCTAGAAGACTAGTCAAAGGAAGGATCCATAATGTTATTTATTTCAGGAGCTAGATTAGTTGCCGATAAACAAGTAAGAATTGCCTCAACAAAAATGATTGGAATTGGACTTAAAAAAGCCATTCAGGTTCGTTATCGATTAGGTATCAGTGGGAACATAAAGATAAAAGAATTAACTAAGTATCAGATCGACCAAATTGAACAAATGATAGGTCAAGATCATGTTGTTCATTGGGAATGGAAGAGGGGAAAACGAGCAGACATCGATCTCTTTCATTGCTATGCTTGCTATAGCGAATCTTTCCTTTCGACAATCTCTGGGGACTTCGATCAATCACATCCTCTTCACAAGCATAAGGCGAATTCTCCACTACACGGTCGATCCTTTAGTGCTATATTGATAGTAGTTCCCCAAGAATATAAAAAAAAAAAAAGGAATGACTTTTTAATCACTTATTTACATCAATCGAGACGGCTTTCGTGGTTCATGTTAGGTATTCCCATTCGCCAACTGAATAGGCAAGCTTGCATTCTTCGTCCACACCTCAACCGGCCTTCCCTAGCTCTAGCTACTTGAAAGATTATAACAGGTAGAAAAGCAAAGAATCGAAAGTCTTTATGAAAGAGTCCAAATCTATGGCTAAATCAAGCTATTTAACGCGAGTTCTCTTTTCGAACGAAGGAAGAATCGTACATGAGTGTTCACGAATTCGACTTTTGATTACTGAAAGTCGAGGAATAACAAGAATGCCTATTCCAACAAGAATGGCTCTTGCTGAGTCTCGTGCACAGGTTGTCTTGAATCCTATAGGATGGATGACGAAGTCTGGTCAGATCAAACAAACGAATTGGCTGCTTCCCCAGGAACAGATATAGGACCAGTAGTCTACGATCAAGAAAGCGAATCTCTCCAATACTGGGATATATGACTTAGGATGGGATAAGAACCATCCGCGGAGAGCGCAGCTACTAAGAGAGGAAGAAGCCCGATTCGAAGCACAAACATTCGGAAATGGGCGGAGAGCGGAAGGGGAATCTATTTCAGATAACCACAGTCCAGCCTATAATAAATACAATAAATGATGTCTCCAGATAGCCTTCCTTGGGCTAGGGAAGAGACTTCAGATCAACCAACAAGGGCAGATCTAGCACATTGGGTTACGAGCATAGGGCTGAAGGATTTTGCAACTTATCCGCATAGAGAGAATAGATGGTACCCTGAGACAGCTGATGATGATGGAACAGGTGCACAGAATCCAACTTTCCATACGATGAATGTTGTCCCATTTGAGAGGTCTCTGGAGGATCAACATTTCGAACCAGAGGTAGGCCAAGATGAAGAGTTTGACCGTCAGTGGCAGGAAGCATTGCAGTTCGCTAAAGAGCGAAAGTTGAAAGCGTTGGTCCGGTCCGAGGGCGTACAAACTACTCCTCAATCCAGCGGCGAAGGCATTGGTGTAATATATGCAGAAGGGAGATCCGATCGTCCTGCTGAACCAATAGGCGAACAAAGAAATTAACCCATCGGGTCCGCAGGTGCAGATGCACAAGATGAAGGCAAAGCACTAGCCGAAGAGCTTCCAACTGACTATATCGATCCAAGTATTGTAGTTGAAAGATGGGTCGGTCTTCGATGAACCAGTGGAATAAAAAGCCGACAAAGGTGCCCCAACTCAACGTGGGACTGCTCCAAATAATGTCAAAAAGTGTGCCAGAGCGAAGGCTTCAGCTCCACGTAAGACTGCAATGCAAAAGAAGTGGCACCAGACCAACTCAATTCAACCAAAGAAGCTGCCAAAGCTCGGCCTCAATCCCAACAAAATACGGCTCCAAATGTAGAAAGCGTTCAATCCAGAGACGGAGGTCTTAGTGTAACAACATCCGTTGTGGCAGATGGAGATGTTGAATCACCGGGTTTACAAAACCGGAGACTGCTAAAAAAAAGAATTGACTGAGGAGCAACTCGATGCTGAAGTCAAGGTCTTGCAGAGCCTAGTATGAAGTGCTAAGGAACAAAGGGAGAAGGCTCTGCAGGACCAACGCGATTCTCGCTCCGGAATGAGATATGTATGAAGCTCTGTCTTATCCTTATTACCGGTTCCTAAGAGCTAAGCTGTTAAGGGCGATGGTAGGCAGGGATCGGGCGACCTCTTTCTGATGTCTTACTTGCTCCTGCTAGGTTAGGTCTAGTTGGATAGATATGCCTGTGTGACAGGATACGCGTTCGATAAATAAGTAGTGAACTATGCGCGCGCAAGATAGAGATGGAAGCAATCTTTGGCTAAGTAGGCTAATAGAGACCAGAACTTTATACCTTCGACTGATAAGAGACTGACCACTTTCGAACAGAGTCTACTGACACAAGTGCACCAGCTGATCCGATGAATGAAACCGCTCCTGCGAGTGCTTCTGCTTCCACACCATTCCTAGCAAATATTCGCTACTGGGCAGCAGGTTTACTCGCTCATTATGCATGTACGGTCTCGTCTCTTCTTACCGGTGACAACCGGTACTGTGCCTTCTCCCCCAAGAAAGACTGCTGAAAGCCATCGACCACATCCCCAGAAACCTTTCATCCCCTGGACGTACTGCACGGCCACTTGCTCAAAAGCGAAAGCAGCATCAGCTGTCATAAGGGCATCAATAGAACTTTGTTCAGTAGATTTTTGTCAAGGCTTTGGCATCAATGCATCGTATATAAAGAAATGCGCTCTTTTGTTCAGGATTTAACTCAGTCTTGTGATCACCGAGAAGAAAAGACCTTAAATTGAAATAGTGGAATCTGCATCTTCGAGTTCTCTTGCTGGTTTTGGTGGATCAGATGATGAAAACGATCCCAACAAACGAAGGAAACTGCCAGTCACAAAAGAATGTGACGACGCGACCATCAATCGAATTCGTAGTCTAATACTACAAATTTTCAGAGAAACCGAGAATCAGACCTTACTTCATAATATTAATAATCCAACCAACCGCGCCTGGAATCAAGCCATTCAGGCAGCTTTAGACGAGAGGTTTGGCCATTCTCGTTGGAATTTGCTCACCCCGCTACGTTTGATGATTGTAACCGGCGAATTGACAATTCAAGGCGATCAGAGTCGTTTCTTTTTGCGTGTGCTTTCTTTGGTGAAAGGGGACTAGTTGACGGATAGTTTATTAAATGCTCGATTTATATGCGGAAAGACATCGTGAGTCACGGGCGAGGCTCTTAAAGAGTCGAGATTTAGTCGGTTAGGTTTGACCCGAGTGACGGGATGGGTAGTGCATTTCCGCGAGTAAGAGTGAAAAGAAATCAACTGGCATACCTGACCCATACCCATGAGTCATTCTCTCCCTAAAGAGATTGTATAAGAGTAACTAAGATAAGAATTCTGTCTTACTATATGATTTAATGATTTGGGGATAGATATAGGATAGGGACAAATATCATATGAACTTTCCCTACCAGGAATAAGACTATCATATAACTTCTGAACTTGCTTTCTTCTGACTTTATACTCTCTTGTGTGAAGAAATTAAATTCTTTGATTACCCAAAATAGATGAAATCATAGTATTACTTATTATAGGAAAGAGTCGATTATGTTGAAACTGTATTCTTGAATAGATACTCCTTCTTTGTCCCATCTGAATTATCTATCCCCAAATCATGGTTGATTTTTTTATATTATGTTTATTCGAGTTACAGGATGATAATAAATTGATTCATACACCCCAGTGGTTAAAGAATGTAAGCTCTTCTATTTTATCACTTAGTTCTTTCCACCTACTACCCATGGGTCGGACCCCATAAAATGCTTACCCTATACGAGAGTCTCTTGCCGACGCCGTTAGGGAAGCCCCGACATGAAGAGGAATTATTTTCCAGTTGGGGAGGTGCGGGATAATCAAGAGTTTTTTATTGGCTATGTTAATCCCTAGCCGTATATACCAACTAAGTTTATCCCTATAAGGGGCGTACTTTTCCTTTAATACTTTTTTGGGATAAATCACATTAGAACTATGGATACCATGAGGAAGGCTATTATATAACTCCTTGACTCGAATTCTTACCCTGAACTTTCTCTTTCAGAGCCTCCGCATGCATAAATCAAATAGCAGATTGCGAACATTGATTGGCGCTGTGCGTGAGGCCTAGATGTAAGTTCAGCTGTCGATCTCCCGATTGCCTTGCGTCGAGTAAAGATGAACATGGTCGGAGTCGACGAAACCACCACCATAAAGGATAAAGGTATACATCTCACCGCGAAGAAAGGATATGGCGGACATACCTTGAAGATAGAAATGGGCTAATACCACCCTTCCTTCCTAACCACTGTGTGAGTCTCTGTATTTCTATTCCACCTCTCGATCGCAATCATATCTATCCAACTGGCATCTCATTCCTCTTGGCGTGATTTGCCTGGCTGCTTGGTTCCGGAGTAAAGGCAGTGCACCTTACCTTACTATTCTATTAGAACGCCTACGAACCTAGGCTACGGCCATGCATTCATTCGAGAGAGTACGGTACTGCATCAAACCTAGCAGAGTCCTACCTTG